>LQRL01027086.1:0-14114 GCA_001703475.1 Hydroides elegans
ATGTATATATATATTGTCATAGAGTCTTCGTCTTAAATGTATTATCTGTACCTGTCCTTATGTTTAAACAAATATTTATATGTAAATTAAATTTTCAAACCAGTGCTTAAAAGGTTTTAAACATTGCCTGTCAATAGTGGCTGTGAGCAATTAAAAGACTGATATAGTCTAGTGTAATTTATATTTGCAAATTTTCACATTAAAGAGTCAACTTGAGTCCATTGTTTAAAAAAATATAAAGAGTGGCGAAATCAAGATAATCGATTTGAAACAATACTCCTGTTTAAGAAACAAAAACCGAATTATGACACAAAAAACTAATCATATTTATAAGTATACTAACTGATTGCCTGAGAGAAACAGATTATAAAGTTAAATAAAAGAAATATCAAACTAGAAATGTAAGCACAGTGTTATTTGGATTACAATCAAAATTACTATACTGAACCTGACATTACATACTCTGCAATGGCGAAATCACAATAAATTCCTGAATTGGAACATTGTATAAACTCCTGGTAAGATTTTGAATCTAGCAAAAGCTTATTCCAATGCGGTATTTGAAAGCATTTCAAATACTGTGTACTTGATTTGCAACACTTTATAATCTTTTTGATTTTGCCAATCCAAATTGTTGTTCTTGAGTGGTAAAGTCTAAAAAAGTGTCAATGAACAATAGATTCTATATTCAATAACGGGAAAGATTTGCCTTAAAACGTCGCCTGTGCCGAAAAACTTGTGATATGACAGCAATTATTTATGCTTATTGCTTTCGAAATTGTTGTCAATCACAAGACACACCCTATGGATGGTCATATAGTTATGCAAAGTAGGCGGATCGAAGAGCGGGGATTTAGCTACTTAATACAAGGAATGAGTCATTGACTTGGGACGTGTTGTAGTTGCTATACTAGCTCATTGTTTTTCGTTTTCAAAACAAATATTATGAAAGCAACCATTTGTGCATACTATAACTTATTCTTCCAGACGACTTAACATTAATAAACTGATATTAAACATTGTTGAAGATGTGAAGTTAATTACTGTTAGGTTATTTAATATGATATATAGCAGCGTTTTATTTTAGAAAATATGTTTTTATAAAATACAACGGAGTGTCGTTTTGATTGATATTCCGGCCACCACTGAAAACAGGACCCATAATCAATACACTTCTTAACCCGAAAATCATATGTTTATTCCAATGTTAACCCATACCAAAATTTAGGTTAGCAATAAGAAATGTCAAATTGATATTGTCGGTCCTAAACCCCTTTTACTAAGCTGTCACTCGACAACTGGCCTCTATTTAATGTGTCCAGATAGCTTTTGAAAGTGGTCGGGGCTAACTGTATGGCTAACCATGTCGCATTGAGTGTAATAAGTATAGGAAGTAAGTTAACCCAGTTAAGAGGAGCCGTCAAAGCTATTTTTAGAAATAGCTTTGACAGAAAGTGTGCTACCATTCTTGCTGAATTGGAGCGCTACAAATCGCTGCTGCAGTGATTTGTGACGCTTATAGTTCGAGGCCAAAACGTTTCATTTACAATTAGGGAAAATGATTACTATATAGCCTTCTTTGTGTGTATATATTTAAATTTGTTCCTTGTTATACATAGTGCACGCATTACGATGCTGTTCATTGTATTTTCACATTTCCTAATAAACATTCTTTGACGGATTTTCTTATTATCAAAAGAAAATAAATATGAATCGTACGCTCTATGAGCATAGCTGGCTAGTCTATGTTTAAAATATTGTAGAATGAAAATTTGCAATAGACAAATACCATACTGTTTTCAGATCGAGAAAAAGACATGCAGGCACCTGATGACATAATGTACGAAATGGCGGAACAAACAAGTAGAAACCAACCAGCAAATTTGTCTGTATACCTAGATATTATAGTTAAAAATGTAACCACACGCTTGACTATGAAATCAACCCCCAGAGTGTATATATCGATGGCGTCTGGTATATTTTCAATGCCATGACAAACGTCACATAGTTTATATTATGGCCCGAAGTAAGCTTTGTCATTGCCGTCCAAATATGGAAGTGTTTTCTTTCGTAGGTACTATTTCCCCAGGAATGTGATCATTCCGGGAAAATGATACACATCGCCATGCAGCATTGTTAGAAATCCCAGATAAGTGGTACACAAGGGGTCCGGTTAAATAGTATTGTTTGTAGTGAAAAAAAACCGCTTTGATTTTCTTCTAGTTGAGTTATGCTTAGAATACATTGCATCAACACTTATATGTTTTGTGCAAAGTTTTCAAATTAGCGAAAAGCAACTAAATCAAGCAGATTGATTTTAAAAATGAGATAATCTATATAAGCAAATTTTATAGTTTCTTCGGTTCCGTAAACTATAAAAGATATATATCTATGAATCATTGAATCATTGAATAGCATTATTTGTTTTATTTGGTACAACTTTATTGCACTCATTAAACGCGTACCCTCGTACAAATGTAACTTTACTTTCGGACATTTTTCAGACCATCCCATCTCATGTGAACATGTTTATAATAATATTGCGAGATCTTGAAAATCGAAATATTTCATAATTTAAGAATTCTCGCACATATCGATTCTCGCACATATCAAAGTGACTCTTTTAATCGATATAAAAATGTATTTTATAAATGTCAAACATATCTTACTATAAAAAATATATTATCTTTATGATAATGCCCAAAGTTAAATGAAAAAAAACAACGTTTCGTAGAAGTGTCATGCATTTATTGCATATATGACGATAAACGTGTTTTGATCAAATAAAACCGGACTGATGACATCATTTCTTTTTAATAAACTACTGTTCCAATTATTTTACAGAGTAAGGGTTATGAAAAACGCTTGAATAATGCGATATATGTGTTAGTTTATTCCAACAGATTCATTAAGCAACAAACATTGGATATTAATTGACACCGTTTGAATGCAATTTAATTATTTAAATCGAATCCGTTGTTAACATCCAATAAAAACCACACAATACAGAACATTCAAGGCTTATCAGCATAGTTACAGTTACATATATACAGTTACATATGTACAGCTACATATGTCAATCAGATTGTCATTATATTCAATATCATTTCGAAAGAATATACGATTACGGTTAGCTTTTTTACTGTAAATCTGTTCAAATCAGTACATTGATCACCAATGTATGCGTATAAGTTATTAAGAATAAATAAAAACTAAATTAAATATTTATTTCATACAAACATAAAAACTAATCGGTATCGAACATATATTTAGAACGTACAGATCATAGTGTATGCTGGTTAATATTCAGTGCATTCATCTTTATTCAATGAAACAAACGTATAGTTGAATGTCGCAAAGCTGTAAAAGATAATTTGATACGCCAAAACAATAATAAGAAACAGTTCTTATTTACCATCAATTATCTATGAATATAGAAGGAAATAGAAAGCCACGTATTAGTTATCATATCAGTTGTAATATATATACAAAGAGAAAGAGAGAGATTCAAGCAATCAAACGTTTTCAAAATTTATTTCAAAATTCATTTAATCGTTTTTTTTAATACATAAAAGTAAGTTAATAAAAACAACTAACATTTTATCATAAAAACATGTCGAGGCTCAATCAGAAACAATAAGACTTTACTGCTTTACAGAAGATTTGCTTTTAAAGCAGTCTCCTTAATCCAACAATATTTCTTTTACATTTCTGACAGCATATTGTTTTTTTAGACATTTCTATCTATTGAACGGAATGACAATCCTTCACAATATCATTTGTCAAATTTGAACGCTACATTTTCGTATTCGTCACCTTTGATATCCTGGTATGCATTATCGTTTCCTGCATCGTTGTCAGCATCTGGTGTCGACATTTGATTCCTGTTTTCATCCGTTCCATTTGGTTGACCATAAGAAGCTGAAATGATTCAATAGTTAAAAATGCGAAGTTTGAACTATTTGTAAATAATCAAAAACAATAAAATTGCATCCGTATTTGATATAATTGTATCTTTAATTAATTCTACATGTTTTGCAGCATACTGCTTTTAGATATTTCTATCTATAGAAGCCGAATGACATGTGTGACAACAATCCTTTACAATATTTTTATTCAACACTGAACCCTACATCTTCTTAATCGTCACCTTTAATATCCTGGTATGCATTATCGTTTCCTGTATCGTTGTCAGCATCTGGTGTCGACATATGGTACCTGTTTTCATTTGTTCCATGAGGTCGACCACGAGAAGCTGAAATTAGTTAATAGATAAAAGTGCGAAATTCAAACTATTTTTAAAATATCGAGAACAATAAAATTTTATCCTAATTCGATATAATTTTATCGTGAATTATTTTTTACATGCCTTGAAGCATACCGTTTTAAGATATTTACAGTATTTTAATTCAACACTGAACCCTACATTTTCTTAATCGTCACCTTTGATATCCTGGTATGCATTATCATTTCCTGTATCGTTGTCAGCATCTGGTGTCGACATATGGTACCTGTTTTCATCCGTTTCATGTGGTTGACCGTGAGAAGCTAAAATGATTTAATAGTTTAAAATGCCCAATTCAAACTATTTTCTAAAAACAAGAAAAATAAAATGGCATTCTTATTCGATATAGTATTATCTTTATTTACATTTTTTTTAGATATATGAATCGTTTAGATAAAATAATTCCATAGCATCATCGGTTGAAATTTTTCGATAATATCACCTTGCCTTTACCTGTCATCCTGCGCTTAAGGTAGATATTGATTGTCACAGAAACAATCAGCAAAGCAAATAACAAAACTGCGCTGATAGCAAGTCCAATTATCGATGCTACCGATGTGGTCCCTTTAAACAAATGTATAATATACATTACATATTATACCTTAATAGTTTGCTTATCATTTATACATAGCATTTTTATGTGTTTTGCAAAACTTGTTTATTTCACACTGAACTAACTTAAGGATCGCTATGTTATCATGAAATAATGAACATATCAATAATTTGAAGACTCAATATAGTATCAAGTACCTTCGTTCTGTTTACCGTAAGGTTTTATTTCTACTTTATTATAGTAAATATAAAAGCCTTGATATCTCAATACCTTGCAAATCGTCATGACTGGTTCCAGCGGCTGCAAAATTCAATTTTAAAATTTTACTAATGTTTCCAAAAGGAGAGTTTAATTTTATTGATATATGAACAAACACTATTCCTATTACAGAATCCTAGATAAAGGGCGTGATTCTTCAACGAATAAAAAAAAATAAATTGAATTTCAGAATAATAATTACTGAACTAAATGTAGATAAGCTAGCTGCAATTACATTCCAAATTGCAAGAATATACTCCGTCTCTAAAGATTTCCCATATTATAGATTATAACTAAATAGTTCTTATTATTTATGCATATCAATTATTTGTTTTAAGCAAATATACTAACTTAAGGTTAGCTATGTTAGCATGAAATAATGAACATATCAATAATTTGAAGACTTGAAGACTCAATATTGTATCAATTCTCTTAAAAGCTTTAATATCTCAATACCTTGCGAACTGTTATGACTGGTTTCAGCGGCTACAAAATTAAATTTCAAAATCTCACTAATGTTTCCAAAAGGGTAAATGAAATTTATTTGTGTTTGAACGACCTCTATTCTATTACAAAATCCTGGTCAAAGAGCGTGATTTTTCAACTAATTAAAAAAAATGGAATTGCATTTTAGAAAAAATAATCACTAAGCTTTATGAAGATAATCCAGCTGCAATTACATTCCAAATTCCAAGAATCTACTCCGTCTCTAAAATAATTCCTTGTTTGGAATGAGAACCGATTTCAGAGCTCGAACGGCTAAGTCCACCATATAAAGTCAAGTGTGGACCTATCCGTTTCAATAATTCCGAAAATTCAATAATGTATCTTTTCTTTATTTATTTTTGCTAACAGTGTTGTTGAAACCTAAGTCATGACAGCATATGTTTACCTTTTTCACAGGTTGTACAAATATGTTTGTTTGAGCGATAGAAGATACATGTATATCAGTCAGAACAACTTTTATAAAACACCGTATTTGATACACGGTGAAGAATCACAACAGTTGATTTATATATAACCAATATGTATGATAAACAAAGTAATTCATAACAAAAGATCATAATTCACCTAAAATATTTATCATAATAAATAAATTTGGTATTCCTACGTAAAACGCATTGATCATAGATAAAGTGAATGGGATACTTTAAGTTTAAGTTAACGTAACCTGTTTCACAATGAACTCCTGTATACCCAGATTGACATGTACATGCATAGGCATTCACGAGATCATTACAGCGTCCCCCATTAAAGCATGGTTCGGATTGACAGTCATCTATATCTATAGTAAAAAGAAAAAAACAATTGCTGTATATTCGGCTAATTATGTGATATGTTTTAAAATCTGTATTCGGTATTTATGCCTCCATTTCGACCCCATCGTGCAATAAACATCTACCCATCAGTACCTTTATGACGAATTCTACTAATAGGTAATGATTCTATAATTTATTTTTAAATCTGCAAAAGACTATAACGACCTTGACAGAAGATACATGTACAAATGGAAAACGATGTAATCAAATAAACAAAGAATATGTTAAGTCATTTATACTTCAATATGTTTGACCATTTTACATATTTATATTTTTAAGAATTTCTACTCCATTGTAAACTAAATTATGTATTTTCGATTCATCAGGTTTTTTAAATTCAAAACCTGTTTCACAATCATATCCAGTATATCCTGGAATACATTGACAGGCATATTGATCTATATCTCCAACGCATCTAGCTCCATGTTTACAGGGGTCTGAACAGCAACACAAATCTGATGGTAAGATAAAAGGAAAATGTTTTTTAAGTTTGGCAATCGTATGGTTGAATTTTGAACGATTAATTAATAATTATTTAGGTTGCATGGATGCAAATAGAAGCATTTAACAGATATTTCAAAGTCTAAAATCAGTTTGAGAATATGCCTAAGCTATTTGATCCGAATACCTAGATTGCATTCTGTTGTATCTGCGTCGCACTGACACAGTTCTATTGAAGGACATAAGGTATCGATATCTATATAAAATAAAAGATGAGTGAACCAGTTATGAAAACTTATCAGTATTTTAATTTAAAGATATTTAGTTATTAAAAGCATACATATGGAAAGTAACTATAAGGTGAACTTAATTTTCAATAATCAGCTGCAAACATTAAATATACTACTATACCAGAATAATCTATTTCTATTCATTTCTATTGTGAACAATAAACATACTGATTACATATAATGATACTACTAGATAGTTCACACTTACCAAGTTTGCATATATAGTTATATAACCATTGAAACTCCGTTCCAAACCATCCAGTCGACTTGAGGCGTGCACATTCATCGACACCTTGCGGTTCACGACCACCCCAATCATGAAATTCGTCATAATCGAATACGGATCCATCTTCCCACACCCACGACCTTCTGCAAGCCGTGCAAGTATCTGTCTCTGGTGAATCACAATTACATGGACCAGAGGGACCATACACAAATCCGATCCATGCTTGATCCAATCTAGTCAACATCAAATTTGCTTAGTAATAGATTAGTTTGCTTAGTAATTATAGATATATTCATATATGTACATATATGTCAAATACTTGGTGTTTATTTCAGTATAAATGTAAACAAACATTAAATATCAAGTGCCATCATATATCTTTAAATAATATTCAGCTAAGTGGTACGCAAAATTTAAGAAGCTACCGTATTATAAGATTTTATAAGACATATAATCACCCCAAGGTTGCGCTTATATTTTTCAAAAAATTGTTTTCCTCGGCAGTGTGTATGGATGTCAACATGGCGTTTTTCTCGCGGCATTTGGCTATGGCTTGGTATTTATTCAGATGCTCCAAACCAAAATAGTACCCGTGTTGATTGTGAACATACCAACGCTCTTAAGATAAACATTAAAACAAATATATGACTCAACATCCATGAACAAAGATTATGATTAAGGATTTGTTTCTTTTATCTTAATTTGAATTTGAATTGACGGTAAGACCTGCAAATACAGTATATGTTAACTCTATCACAATACAAGCAATTGGTGTATCGTAAAAATTATGTCATTAATCTATTATTGTCGTTTATCTTGTTGCAATACAAACTGTATCTACCATATCAGGATATGTAACAATTATGAATTATTTGAATAATGGTGAACTCGACTGCTATATTTTGGCCTTATTTAGCAACAGCACTTATGAGATAACCATTTCAAATCGTTTCTTTAAAACATTGATTTAAATTATTTTATCAATATAAAAACATTTTACAAATAATTTAAATGGTTTAAATGGCGTATTTATCTTTTTTAACAACACCGTATAATACAATATGTAATTAGATTCTGTGAAAATAAGATCGAAATTTTATAATAACTCAACTGTAAAATAAAGTCTCGATATTGAATATTATGAATTTCATATCAAATAAAAAATGTAATTATTATCTGCTATCTTTTTCGGTTATGAAAATGTAGCAGGCTATAATTCTTGTCCATAAAACTTGCGACCCGCAAAAATTTATCTTAGGAGCTATGAACAAACATCAAAAGTATACCATAACATAGCATATAGCATGCAATTATTTATCGCATTTTCAAAATAATGAAATGTTGATCAGGTTAAAAAATAAATGTGGAAATTATAAATATACGTATTGAAGCGACGTTGAATCTCAAGACATCCCTGTAAAGCTTAAAATGCATAACTTTTTTATAATTAGATACTTGAACTCTATTATGCTTTGCTCTTATTGGCTGACATTGTTACGCCTCGTGTAATACACATCGACTTTTATTCCAGTTAACACATGTCAATCTAAACGCATAGGCAATAGAGTGTAAGGTGAGAAGCGGGCATTGTCTATGTTAATCTGACGTAACTATTGCGTCAAAGAGCTTAGAGGCCTAAGTATCGTAAATTTTTTTTAGCTGTTTTGCTGTTTGGGATAAGCGCATGCATGAAATTACCGGTGTTTATATTAATGCCATGAAAAGTATATTGCATAGAATATCTATGCCAACAGCATTGAGCGATTATTTATGTTAGTCTTTTTAAAGATAACTCGCATGCAATAGAATATATAATATACAAATATCGTCTTTATATCAATTTCAAGTCACATAGTGAAAAGATAGCTTTATTAACATTATATCCCTCGGATTGTCAATATTATTATTGATGTTAATAAAAAGAAAAAAATCTCATTTGGCTCATTTGTAATCAAGTTCAGTTTTTGAGCTTATCACAGAACATATTTTTCATTCCACGAAACATAAAATACAGAACTGTTATTCAATTATATCATTTACATTATTCTTCTGAACAATCTATGCATATTTTATTAGAACATTTAATTGATTTAGTCGAAAAAAAATACCTGACTGTGCAAAACCTATTGAAATTATACTTAAAAACAATAAAATCCTCATTTTGAATAACACTTTATTGTATAAATGCAGAGTGTTCAAGTAAAATATTGGTATGTCATGTAAATTGCAATTTTGTTTCATATTCTAATAATTTATGTTGACACACATACTTTTCAGCGGCATTATTTGCCTTCAACGCCGGAGTATTGTTCCCAATGAATAAAAATTCATTATTACCAGTCGTTTGCTTTAGTAACAAGGAAGATATGAGGGATAAGTGAGACATTTATTTTCATTTATTCTTGTCAATATTTTGACACGTCTTTTATTAATTGTTCATTAAATTTGCCTTTTGCCAATCTTGACGACAAAAATGTTGAATATATTTCAATCATAAACAGATTTGATCTAGGGTTCATGTTCCAATGATATTTCAACCTAAGTTTTAAGTATGCAATTCATGTTGATATCTGTTTCAGTCAAATTAACAACCATAAAAGAATGATTGAAATACACGTGATTAGTATCTGTCAAAAACAGAGCATATTCCGCATCTCATTGTGTTGGTCATATAACGTAGTTTTGATATGGTAAAGAATTTAATAATTGTTATTTTTCCTTTCAAAGTTAGATGAAACTTAGACCACTTATTAAGGGAAGATTTGAACTCTGTCAGATTTTTTTAGAAAGATTTCCTCGTGTAATTTCATTTACATCATTATAGAACAAGACTCTACCGCATCTTACGTTTTTACGTTTTAATGTGGCTCACTATGTTCTTTAAAATTTAATTAAACTATTTGGACTTAATAAACACCAACTAAATTATGTAAACAACATATCCAATGACGGAAGTTCAAAATATTGGTCTTTTGTGCTTTGCTCCATGCATCCACGTCCACCACTTTCGTTCAAAAAACATCCACAAATCACGAATCTAAAATATTATATTTCTATATTATCAATTAAAATACTTTGATTATTTGACGAACATAGCAAGGTTGATACAAATTTGGTCATTTACCAGGTAGCTAGATATAGTAATAAAAGTGATAACAAATATGTATTTATACACTACGTATAAAATCAGGGCACATGAAAGTTTGATGTTTGATGCGAAACAATAAATTTGTGTTAGAATTTTCTTAACTCAAATTTTAACTCAAATTTTGTATAATGATTTAGGAAAATAGTGACTAATCCTCGATCCAAAAGTAATGAAATTTAAAACTACACTTTCTGTAGAATTTAGATGTATTTCCCAGTTGGAAGTAAAATATTAGATCGTGAAGCAGGCAACAGGTACGACTGAATTGCGTTTTACCCATGTTTTACTGGGTGAATCCTGCAATGATTTTGTCGAGGTTGTGAGAATTCTCTATTCGAATATTAGTAGAGTGTTTGGACAGAATATTTCATTCGTATATTTGAAAACTGCGGATTACACTTTATACCAACCATAATGGATTATACCTTTATTTTCCCTTATCGCCTAGACCTTATCCCCTCGCAGGCTACCTTTGAATATTAACTGCTAATTAGCCTGAATGTGTGACACATTTTAGCTTTATCTCAATCCAAAGTCAAATATTGATCAATAACCTTTTGGCAAACTTACATCAATATTCTTTGAGAGTCTCAACTATTCTTCTCTGGAGAGCTCAAAAACACACGTTCATTTCAATTTTGAAGGCAAGTTGCGTTTTTTGGATTTTATATAAGGAATACATCAAAAGTATTTCAAGTAAATAAAAAAACATCATTATTTAATTTGATGTTAATAAAATGTTCATCAACTATCGCTACGTTACAAAATATACACCGCTGCTAATTGTAACTTTGCAAAATCCTGTCTTGTCGAAAGCTTGATAATATAAAGTTAATGGACCCAATCGGCTATTATCTTGTATTAGACGCCAGTTTAAGGTATTAGTTTGAAACAAAAATAATAAGTTCTATCAATGTAAAACATTTTAAATATTAAGTTATGATAAAACGGATGGGATATTAGCCGCTTAGACTGCAAAAATAAAAGGGGATTTCTCCGGGGAGGGGCTTTTCCCATAGAAACTGTTCAATTTATGCACATTTCATGTATCATCTGTAATCAATATTGAGACAAATCGTATATTTGCATCGTTTATCGTTTTTTTTTGTAAAAAAGCGATTATGTGTTATTTTAAGAAGTCGTGATTGCATAACAGCCGACCAGCAATGCATATACTACTTTGATGTGCTATGAAAATGTATTGATCTGTAATTTTGTTGAAACATGGCGTTTTTTACTCGATATAACTGAAGTGTTTATATATATATAATATTATCATTACAAAATTACAATCGGCTAGCCAAGTTCTTATAGTTTTTCATTATGCTAGTGTCACAGTATAATTAGATGTTAAACCCGTTAAAATATAGATTCAAACTAACACACCCTCCTCTTGTCAAAAATACTTATCCAGCTGTGTTTAAAGCCAGATCGTGTGAAAAATACCGCCCCTTAGATATTTTTTAATCTCGCTAAAACGTGCGCTCTGGTCATTGAAATGCCTTACCTTACTTCTGATGCGCATGTTAAAATGCATTTAAAAATGGTAATAATAATAATAACGGCATTTAAATAGCGCTATTACCATATGAATTTATCGTATTACTAAAATTTATACCGACATACATACACATGCAACTGAGATAACGTGACAAACTTAAATTAAATAACGATAAAGTACATGAATTTTAAAGACAATATAAGATTACTATATTAATCACTTTAATACTGAATAAATAAATATGTTGTAACCTTTTTTTCCAAAATTGACAGAAATTATCACTTTTTATATCAAATGGTAATCTTGCCCAAAGTGTTGATCCTGCAACACAAAAGGCTTGATCGTCATGGTATTTTCGAGCTGTTATAGGAACCTTAGGATCATGATTGTTAATATCGCACCGTGAGCGATTTTGGTAAAGTGGGAAAAGCAGATTGACTAGATATACTGGGGTATTTTTTTAAATATTAAAACACCCAAATGAGAATTTTGAATTTGATTGTAGCACAAACTGGCTGCCAATGCAATTCTCTCAACGCATCAGAAATATGGTCGATTTTTTGCGCTTTGTCACAAACGAACATAAGCGTTATGTCATAATCAGAATGTGAGCCTGTGGCTCTGATAATTTGTTCCACTGAAAGCAATGAAGGCGAGATAAGATGCACCAAGAAAGCTGAGCTAACATAAGAATTCAAAACATCAAAACTAAAAAAGGAAGCTTTTGAAATGGTGGATCATGAGCGCTTCTGAAAAAGACCAAAACCTGAAATGCGAGTTCGGGGTCGATTTTGTAGCGCAATAGATAAAGGCATCCGGCCAGTACTCAGGGGGTCCCTGGTTCATGCCTCACTTGAGGCACCATAAACTGACGGGTTGAGCCATAACGGATTCCTCGCCTAGAGATATAGTGTCCTTCGCACTGGACGTAAAGCTGGAGGTGCCGTTTATGGGTCTTGTCCCTGACACGTAAAAGACCCTTCACTGTCTAATCGAAAAAAAAGCGGCTGAAACCCGGAAAGTATAAAACTCTGACTTTTTCGATCAAGTGCGATGATAGTCAAATATGAGGGATTCACTTAAACATACAGAAACCGAAATGCTTGAATACAGAAAGTGTACTCCAACAAACTCGACCATAAAAAATAAGACAGCACAGTGACACTGTAATTTACCGAACTGCACCAGTAGTGGTTTTAAAAATATAAATATAACATGTAATTTGCTATTCTTATGATTTCATGATTTTTCGTTCATGTATGTTATGATAACTGATGTAAATGAGCTTTTAAAATGCTGCATTGATTTTTCCATTTTTGTTCCATATTTTACTTCTGTTCTGTTTTTACTGAGCGATAATCCAAGTTTTTTTGTTACCAACAATCTTAAATTGGTTTTTGGCTCAAAGTTTTGGGACCTATTCTTGCAGACCACGTTCCTTCACATTCTAGATTGACCAATATTAAGTTATCTATTTTTAATGTTGGGGGTGGTGTGTAGGAAGTAATTATTTTTTTCGATTCCATGGTACAATGCCATTTGATGATTGGTACACCTATAATAATAATAATAATAGTAATAATAATAATAATAACGTTTTATTTCATTTCCAACTAACATTTACAGTTATGCATGTATTCAAATAACCAAGTTTGATGGAGAATGAAAGGGAGCAGACGGAAGAAAATTCTGAATTTCTTATCTAGGTCTGCCCCCACTACCACTACCTTAAATAACTAACAATGAACTATGAATTAGGCCAAATTGTTTTGAACTATGAATTTATCATTTATCATGGTACAATGCCATTTGATGATTGGTACACCTATGTGCCTAATTTGAAACAGGTCCTTATTTGAAACACTTTTTAATAAAGCCGCTTCAGATCATCCAAATTAGGCCAAATTGTTTTGAAAACATCAAATAAATATTGTAAAAAATACAATTTATGAATATAAATTAAGAATTGATGACTTGTTCATGCATATTCCTCTTTAAAGAAAGAAACAAGTTTTTGATGTATGCCTTGATTATTTTGCGTTTACTTAGCTGCACAGTAAAACTAAAGAAATTTCAAATTAAGGTTAAATGTT
>LQRL01027093.1:7916-32446 GCA_001703475.1 Hydroides elegans
GTTTATGCAACCTGTCCATTTAACTCAGCACAACGTATTCATAGATAATGTTCTTCATATAGTGTAATAAATGTTATATATTTTCTAAACTACCTGTGGGGCACTGACACGTGATTGCACTCTCGTTGTTACCCGTAGCAACAACAACACACGTGGCATTGGTGTGAAAGTGGTTGTTATGGCAACTTTATTCGTTTTCAGTTTTTTTAAACAGCCATATGTTTCAAGGACTTTAAATGTACATATTTATAAACCTCTGATACCTATTTCCTCATCTATATCCAAGCATATATCACATACGTCATTTATTTAGAATATTTATATAGAATAAAGAACCTGTTTGGCATAGACACACAATCCCACTCTCATTGCCCGTAGCAACCACACACGTGGCATTGTTTTGACAGGGGTTGTCATGACAACTGTTGACGTTTTCGCAAAACTGCCCACTGTACCCTTCGCAACAACTGCATGTGTAGAATTCCTGTAAATATGTGTTGTTAAGACATTATATAATAATCATTCTTACATATATAATCAATTGTGACACTGATTGCCATGGCAATTGTTGACGGTTTCGCAAAACTGTCCACTGTAGCCTTGGCAACAACTGCATGTGTAGAAATGCTGAAATTAGATGTTGTAAAAACGCATAGTAAGAGCGTATAAACCTTTACATTATCAGTTGCATATTATTAAATGTGTGACATAACTAAAAGCAAATCACATACGAACCAAAACTGTTCAAATGACTAATGTGTCCGAAATTGGTGGATCTGTTTGATATTTCTCCCCAATCGTGAACGATTTCGATTACAAATACATACAATTATTTCTAGCGGGAATAACTAATTTTAGTAAAGCATGTCCTTGAACAGGGTAATGTCGCCAAATCCGATATCATCGAAAATAACATCTTTGTAGAAAATGCTCAACATAAGGTGCGAAAAGGACGGGGTTTTTGGGGGAAATTACGAATTTATGTTTTTTTCTCTATTAATTTTAGTAAATCTAGAATATAGTAACCGTGACCTTTAACTATATTCACACATCAATAGGTTTTTATTTCACTATGGTACACGGAGAATAAGGTAACCGTGACCCTCAACTATTTTTTATGCATATTTGAAAATGAATTAATATTTTTCAAGTTGAATAGTTTCATGCTAAATAATGGCATTGTACTGCCTGATTGATCACATATTAATAAACGATGATGCTTTATCTAATCACTTTTTTTCGGAGTTATTCTACGTAAGGGAACGAAATATCATCTGTCTCATTTTTCTATGATAATGGAATTAATTTGAAACCATATAGATTGATTGTCACGATGTTCCTACCTTGCTAATTTCAACATTTGTTTTTATATAATTTTATCGTATAGATTTGTTTTATATCCATGGTTCGCCAAAGTAGCGACCATTTTTTTTTATAAAAATACTTATATAATTGATATAATAAGGAATAATGACACGACAGAACTTCACTAACAGGCGGTAAATGATAGAATTATACCTACAAATTACAAGGAATTATCATGTACACAAATAATATCGCATTTTAAGGGTGCGGTTACATTAAAGTTGTGATTATTATCGCCACTTGCGATTTTCACTGTTTTTCTTTGACTATGAAATCGCAAGTGGCGATAATCCTGTCGCTGCTTGCGATTTCATAAACAAAGAAATACAGTGAAAATCGCAAGTGGCGACAAGAATCGCTATTTTAATGTAACCGTACCCTAATTATCATAATATTTCCTTACCTCATGAAACGATGTCATACACCGTCCTTTCTCCCAGCATTTCACCGATTCGCCCACGCCGCGACATTTCTCCTCTTTGACCGTGATATTCAAACGAAGACCAGTTTGACATCGAAACAGCATGTCCTTGGTTTCAGCTGTTTCAAGGTTAATCAAAAGGTCAAATGTATAAATGCTTTGAAAAGAATGTTTATGGAAATTTCAATGAAAAGGTCGTTTGATATATCTATTCTTTAACAGTGATATTCAAACGTAGACCAGGACCCATACTCTCAGCTCCATTTCAGCTTAACCTTACCCTTAAAACTAATGTAAATGGGTGGGGACAAGTGTAAGTTTAAGGTTAAGGTAAACGCAGAGAATATGGGTCCAGCTAGTTTGACACCGAAACAGCATGTCCTTGGTTTCAGCTGTTTCAAGGTCAATTGAAATGTTAAATATAAATGTTTACTGGTTTTGGTTGAATAAGATGTTTAATAAAAGGTCAAACAATAGATAAGTTAAAAAAAAACAATTAGGTCAAACAAAAGTTGGGTGAAAAACCAACGATGTTTTTTTTTTATTTTGTTCTGCCGTTTTTTTTTTCTTTTCGATTCTAGCTCATTTTTCAGTTTTTAATAGGAAACTATGCTTATATTTTGTCCATTTTTTACTTTATTTTTGAATTTTCAAATTCAACTTTAATGGTTCGTACAGTTGTTGCCAGCAAAATAGTAAAACTTTAATCAATCATTTCGTACGACATAAACAGTTGTATCGACAAACACGAACTTTCTATTTTTTTTCCAGATCATCTGTGATTTCTTTTATTTATACCACAATGAATAGCGCTGCATGATATCAACAAAAATATTCGCTTTCATACCAATAAAATAATTCGACCCAATCTCCAACATCTCTGACGGAACCTCGAATTGTTCCGAAGTGAACTCATGCGTGACCGCAATTCCTTCTGTGACGTCACAATGCGTATAGGATTCCAATGCAACCTTACGAGCTCGCATTTGGAAGGTTTTATCAAGGTGTGAACTAGCTATGAACCTGAAAAGTAATACAATGAAATAAATAAAAAAATCATCTTAATTGGACATTTATAAGTACATGTAATGTCTTTTATTTCAAGGAAAAAAAACGGGAGAAAAAAATATGTCCCGAGGGAATCGTGAATTGTTCCGAAGTGAACTCGTCCGTGACCGCAATTCCCTCTGTGACGTCACAATGCGTATAGGATTCCAACGTGTCCTTTCGAGCTCGCATTTCGAATGGTTTATCAATGTGTGAACTTGCTATGAACCTGAAAAGGACAAGTAAGGGCCTGGCATAATTGTAGCTTTTCCGAGTTGTTATTATTGAAAAGTACAGCGTTTGGAAAACCCTGTATCATCGGTTATATTTTATTTATATGAACACATAAGCATAGAAATTGAAATATCTGACTATATAAAAAATAAAATGATAGAATTATGCATTTGGAGCCCGAAAAAAAAGGAATGGTAATTATAATTGAAAATGCCCTGGTTCAGCCTGATAATTTATACTGTTGCGCCCCCAGGTTCAATATTTTCTGGATCCGCGCCTGGGGATCTTTAATACAAGACACCTTATCGGATTTGGCGAGCTGTTTGAAAAAGAGGGGTTCAAAACGTATTAGACATTGAACAGAAAATATGAAATATCACGGTTCAATTTTACGACCAGCTCTACTTTAATTAATTATTTCTACTAGAAATGGTGTTATGTTCTTTTAAACAAAATTGCTAATAATGTAGTTGAAAGATCAAACGAATCCACTAATTTGGAGACACCGACTATCATCGTAGAAACATTGCTTAGACTATTTCAGAAACGATTTAGGAGTTATTCATTTAAGGCTCTACTGAGCTTTAGTTTGCATACATTTCTGTGCATTTGACCATCGCAGTAAACAAGGGCGCAGTGCTAATCAAATCTGACACTGGATATAAATGAGGCGAAGGGCACCCAACGAATCGTGTTATTACAATAGTATATTTTGAGAAATTATAAATTCATAATTTCCTAGCTCTAATTTTGATTTAAACACACTGTTCCTCCTAATGGTCCATTTGGAAGAAATATTTTCTGTAAGTTTCTAGAGACATTTTTACTTTTAAGACACAGTTCGTGATATTTTGTCCCCTCTCTATCTTATTCGTTCACAAACCACCCCGATTATATAAACCGTCTGTTCATAGTTTCCCACTCGGCAAGACGTCCACGGACGTTAAGCGGACGCTCTGAATTGGGTCCGTATGAAAGTTTTCCGGACGTCCTTATTCGTCGCGGACGTAGAAAAGACGTTGCATCGACGTCGCGTTCGTTTCTGACGTTCAAATTACATTCTACGGACGCCGGGACGTAAAAAGACGTCCGGAAAACTTTCATACGGGCCCAAAGTAGGTCGTCCTCTCGACGTCACATCCGAATACGACGTACTATGGACGACCCTTGTCGAGTGGGTTAATTATTAACGATTTTATGAAAAATAACATTCGGATATGCACGCTCAATGTATGAACGTACTTAGAAGATATTTTTATAGCCGCTCATGAGATCCTCTGTTTGGAATGTTTATCAGAGGTGACAGTTTCCCTGATTCACTTAGGACCTTTACAGATGCGACTCAGTGTTATGAGTTTCACTTAATGCTAAGGATATTTCAGCTATGTAGTTGTTTAATGGGTTAACCCATTGCATTTCTTGTTCCCTCGGTGACACAGGATTTATTGGATCTTTGAAAGGGAGTGCACAAAAAGTGTTAGGTATACTCAATATTATTGCAATAGAGAGGAACTAAGTACGACATGGCTCCACATTCAAGTCACATGATAAAGGGCGATTTTCAAACCGTATGAGAGAAAAAAAAGAAATGCTGATCATTTGTCGCAACAAAACGTTTTTTTTATTACATGCTTGACGTTGTTTTTATAAAGAAACCATAACTAATTTGCATATGACGCTGCATTAATTGCTTCATTTTTTTCTTAACGTTACCCTCCCGGGTGGCATGTCCATTGAGGTTTTTAGTCAAGAAAATCCTTATTTTATGGTTTTGAGTATTACTATGTGCCTTATTTATAAGCCCATGCTAACAATACAAGTGCAAAAAGCATATAATAAAAATGATACTTCATGCTTTCAGGAAAATACGCGAAAATCATTGCCCCTCGGGAGACCGCCCGGGAGGGCCCTCAGGCAATAATTCCCCGTATTTTCCTGTAAGCATGAAGTATTATTATAATATCAAAGAAAGATTTCAAAGAATATTTAAAGAAAGGCGCGGATCAAGGAAATATTGAAGTTGGATCCCAATGTTAAAGCGTTTCAGACTGAACAAGGGGCGACAATTTATTGTTTTGTTTCCGCGCCTGCTGTATAAATATATAATGCTCGAATATGCCGTATGTAAAAGATGATGAATGCCGGAATATATTAAAATAGACTCGCAAAAATAGAAACTCATCCAATTCCTCACACAGCCAAAGATTATGGGACCTCATAACTATAAACATACGCAACTCTTTCCCGATTCCTTAAGGACCGCTGTATAGCCCTTAAACGGATGCTGAATAATAAATCAAAGGTCAAAAGTGCTCCGTCTGGAAGATGTACATAAGAATTAGGAAGTATAAAGTCAGACAGGGGTTAATCGAATAAGCAGCCGGCAGGGAGAGCGATGGGATCTGGGCAATAATATGAATATGGCCTTGGATGTGTGAGAAAACCTGAAACCGCTGGTGGAAATAGAAAAGGTATAAGATTTCGTGCAAAGACTAACCAGTCGACTAACGATATGAGCTTCAAATCACTTTCATTAAAAAATCACCTCGCATGCAGGGACGTACCAGATGAAAATATGTGATATGGGGTTCTATATATTTTCCCAATTTGCATTAATAAGCTGCTGGTTTCACGTAAGCCGCGTTCACGCGAAATAAAAGTGCAACATTTTATGCGCTTTTCGGGTGAAAGGAAGGGATATGCTACAATGTTTTTATACTAAAAGTCGCTTTTACTTTGATGCAAATAGCTTGTGTTTTGAGCTTTTCCGGAGCGAGTGAACGTGGCCTTATTCAAAGACATAAGATAAAAGTCGTGGCTTGAAGGTGAGTATTATCAAGTTAATTCATGCAGTTATTAACTAGTAATATTGAAATTGAAGAGGCGGTTATGCAATATCAAGACCGATTCGAAGGTAAGAAACACGTTCATCAGACTTATGAACGTAGGGACGTCACGAAAACGTTCACATTGAGCCAAATTAGATCCTTTCAACGTCACCTACGACATGACGTCATACGGGTGATGGCCGACTGCAATTGGGCATCCAAGCCAATTGACGCGTTTAGCAGATTACAATTCAAAATCGGACAAATCATGTCATTTATAGGTAAACCATAATCACACATGTCTGACAAATGTCCTAGTTTTGCAAATACGTTAATCCAATAAATCTTGCCTGTGATCGCATTGATTTGTGACAATTCGTTGTCACCCCACAGAGAAAGGAACTCGATACCTAAGCGACAAGACGCTACCCATATTTTCGAAAGTATGTTGGACCAATATAGAATATGTAAGAACGATCGTCTTCCCTGCCGAAGTTTTGAGCGACATTTGACAATATCCTGACGATGTTGTTTTAAAAGTGATGTTCATCTGACGTCGCAACGTCCGAATACAATGTTTCACCGACGTCCTCTGCAGAAAAATGTCTGACATTCGGACGTGGCGCGGAGCGCATCCAAATTTGATTAAGATACTTAGCAAACCTTTTCTTTTGTCGTCACAATTAACAAACGTCTAACTTCATGTGTATATTTTTCTCATTAAAAATGACAACGTCCGGAAGTTATAGACCATTTACCTAATGAGTATGCAAACCATCACATCTCTCCAACTTACCCTTCCCTTCAGGCCCAGTAAACACGGAATCTCATGTGAGCTTTCCGTGAGACTCAGGCGAATCACATTGTGTGTGGCTCACACTGTGAGGCTCACTATAAGGTCACAAAATATCACAATAGCCTCACTTGAGCATATGTTAGCTAACACAAGGCTCACATGATCTCACAGATCTCACATGACTCTCACAAGCGGGGTACGTTAACGTCATAATTTTGACCTCACTGAGATATCACAGACCAGGCTTTCCGTGAGATCACTGTGTTGACGGGGTAAGGATATTCTGCCTAATGGGTATGCAAACCATCACATCACTCCAACCTACCCTTCCCTTCAGGGCAAAATCGCCAAAAATAGCAAGCTCAAGAAAAGTCATGTTTGCCACAACCACAACACGTGAGTATGTTTTTCTTAAAGAATGATAACGCAGGAAGGTCCTAGTCACATCACATTAATCCTTAAGGCCTGATTACATCTGAAACGTTTTTCGACCATTTTTCTTAACAAACAGTGTTTATTTTTCAATGTATCATTTACTTGAAACTCAAAGGTTCCTTTAACTCCAGTTCGAACAGTTCTGAGTATCCCCGTAAAAGGCGCATTGAAAACGCGGTTTCTTTAGGCGCGTTTAGGCAAACAAAACAGCCCGAAAATAAAAGCCAGAAAACCGAAACCTCGAAAGCCATTTTTGTATAGAACATGCTGAAATATATCCCTTCTGTTCACGAAAAGTACTGGCTTTATTTTCTAGTTATTTCTTCGCGTGAACGCGACCATAAGGTGAAACATGAATGAAGATTCCCGTGTGGACAGGCCCTATAACTCAGGAAGGTCCCAGTCACATCATATTAATGCTTTAGTTTCCCTTCTTGGCTGCCTCGCTTATGGAATGCCTAATACCATGAATTAGACCCTAATTAGGTCGCTCGGGTCTTACTTTACGACTCACAAGAGAAAACCGCGCTAATAGAAGTTGACATAGGGGCAACCATGAATATTCGGATACATGAGCCTGCAAAGATTTGGCAAAAACGTATATATCTTGACACTGGAATTTTGTAAGTGTTCTAAGTAAAAATTGTATAATCATGACACCCTCCTGGTGAAATCAAAATTTATGATTAGGCGAGGTGTCCAGACTAACCAGTTTAAAGGTGCAAAACAAAACAGTAGATTCTAGAGAAGTACCTGGAAAAAATAGTTTGATTTGATTATATGCCTAGTCAAGTAGTCAAGCTTCATACATGACTTCTGGTGTCCAGCATACAGTTTTCCAATAAAGGAGGTACAACATCTCATAAGGTGGTTAGGGCCTGGCCACATTGGGAGCTTTTTCTCGTTCTTTTTCTAACAAACCTGTCTTCCAATGTATTTCTTATGGGAAACTCAAAAAGCTACATAAACGCTCGATGTTGTTGGTTCTCCAAAAGGAATACATTGGAATACATGTTTGTTTAAGGAAAAAAGAAGAAAAAGCTTCCAATGTTGCCAGGACTTTAAAGTTCTTTTATCTTCCTTAATTCAATGAATTATATGACTTACTTGATCCCAACTCCTTCCTGGATCGTGATCGGCGGAAGTTGGGCGGCGAGAGGTACATCCGGATCCAGAGACAACCCAAAACACTCGTTTATTGTGGCACAGGTTTCCTGTAAAAACAATAATTATAAATTCTAATATGCACTTTTATCTATTTATGTTTAAAAAAAAAACAATTCAACAATAACAATGACCAGAAACGCATAACTCCGATTACTGAAAACCTCCTTTTAAAATTTACTCCCACAAGGTCAGCATGAGGTCAGTATGATTTTTTTCGCAAAGCTTGATATGTATATTCAAATACAGTTTGTATTACAATAGAGCTCTGCAGGTTGGATGAACGATGCATTCAATGACATTTGATTGGCGACGGTTTGAAATATAATCATATTTATGGTTTATTTTTGTTTAACAATAAATCATTTCTAGTTTAAAACATTTTTTTTTTTCGTTTGTTATGTTTGATTCGGCTTTATTTCCTAGCAAGCAATATGATGTTTCATATCTATATACATACATGTTTATATTATATATGAAATAAACTTACATTACCAATGCCCCATTCCACCACAATATTAGAGTCACGTGATTCTTGCCATTCCCCCACAATGCCTTGCGCGGTTGCCATGGTATCCGGAAGCGAACAATTCGGCGCCGCACTAATATTGCATATTGTCGCCAAGGTAATAAGCAAGGCTGTTAGTATCCGATGCATGATTGATATACACTTTCAATCTTGAACTCTAGTAGCTGATCACCAGGCTTGGTTGGTTTGCTCGACAAATATCGCCGAACTGTATTTGACACGTTTATATTCAGCCGATTAGCGAATGCTTTAGTTTTTGTGACATCAAGTTTAAAAATAGTCTATAGCGGCTTTGAAATTCATCCAGTTTTATCCATATGTGTTGTTACCGTCTGTCCTTGGTCGGCTTCTGAAACACATGAAAAGTATTACAATTTAACATAAAATCAATGAAGGTTTCTTCATTTTAAAGACACACAAGCATTACTTTGGTAGTTAAAGGTACAAGATAGCTGTCACTAAATCGCTCGCAACCCATTTGGCAAATCTAACGTTGACTACATGTACTTGTCATCAACCTTTTGAAAATCACAGAACTGGCAACGTATTTGCCATTTTTAGAACGTACATACCTCTTACTGAGCGCGTTCATTTATCATGTCACGAAACTTCCTAATAACGCAAAGAAACTCAAGTACCAAAAACACAAATTCTGCTACAGTTTTGCATCCCCAGGCTTCTACCGGTGTCAAAGTGTAATCGGAGCCAAAATGTCACATGGTTTTACGGATCCGTTTTTGCTCTGATTTTTATATTTAGTTTTCTTTTTTTTAGCCAGAGTGCCTGTTTTGCATCATTGGTGTCGTGCTCTCATGGTGATAAATCGAAAATCAAAAGCTCGTTACGCGTTTCCTACCAAAGTTTTGCTACCCAAGTGTTTTTCCCTTAAAGGATTTTGTCTTTTGATGTTAAGATGAATTTCAATTAATATATCGAATATGATCGAATCGTAAAAATTAGCACAAACAACTATAATCATGATGTCATCTTTATTAAATTAGAACTTAACACAATCTATATAAGTATAATGTTCAAATATATGTTAATCATAATAAGATCATGCAATTATCCATGCCGTATAACTCGAAACTCAAGCTACATGTTGACAAAATTGGAAAATCAAAGGAGCTCCAATGACGTTGGATTAATATGAAAAGGAAAATGATGTCCAAGCCAAACAGGAAGTCGATTTGTTTCCCTCTTGTTACGTAGTTCCGTTCGCTTTTTACGACAGATCAGATACACCAAGTGAATCATGTCGAATTATAATTTCATTTTTATTATAGAATTAAATATAAAATCCATCGATGACAATCTTAATACATTGTAATATAGATATCAATTGTATAAATGATATTTATTTTTTTTAAATACAGTGTGAGGTGTATTTTTGGCAAACTGCGAGGGATTTTCATATCATATTTTTACCATGACATAATACGATGCGACAATTGAATTGATTCATGTTTTGTCGATTTTTATTATTCATTAAGAATGCTGCACAAAGCAGCAATTCTCTTGAATTTCTCCGAACTTTTATTTGTTGTTGAACAAAACATCCAACTCAGCAAGGGTCGTCCGTTCTACGTCGCTTTTAAAAATAGCGTTTTAATTGCGATTTATGTGACAATTTTCCGGACGTCCTTTTAACGTCCCGATAAAATGCGAATGAATTACTTACGTCCGACATTGTTCCTAAGATTGAACGTCTTCTCGACGTTGATCGGCGTCTTGCCGAAAATTATCTTTTTGCCGAATATATAGTGCATCGGCGTTTGAAATCCATACCGAATTTGGTACTCCTGGGTGTATATGGGAATACTTCATTAATCCCATTGTGCCGTTCCCTTTACAGCAATTGTTCAGCGGAAACAATCGTCTAGGGTTCCGCAGTTCAAGAGGATTGTGATGAAAGCTTCCATCCTCACGATTGAATCGAAAACATTTTATGAGATACATAACTTTATGTATTATTAGTGCGCCGTAGTCATCGATGGACAGTTAACTGAGTGGTTCGCAGTGAAGATCGGCCTTAGACAAGGATGTCTGCTATCACCCACTCTATTCAATATTTTCCTAGAATTTGTCATGAAAGAACTGAAAAGCCTAGATAGCACGCTAAAACTCCATGACAGTTTATCAATCGACATCAGATACGCAGACGATACCACCCTCCTATCAGCTATTTTCGAGAAACTCCATCTGTCAACCTCACAGCTCGAAAATGCATGCCACAAATGGGGTATGAAAATAAACGGCGCCAAATGTAAAAATTATCTCCCCGAGCGACCAGCGAATAGTCATCGACGGGGAAGAAGTAGCGCACGTAGAAGAATTCGTATTCCTGAGAAGCGTAGTACCAAATAGCGCTAAAGATGTAATAAGGCGCATAGGACTCGCGTCGACGGCATTTGGCCGACTGAGAGAGGCCATTTGGAAAATGCCCTAAAAATACGCCTATACAATGCCCTTATAGTGCCCATAGCCACATACGCATCCGAAACATGGACCCTTAGATCGAGCGAAACGCGCAGACTCGAGGTGTTCGAAATGCGCTGCTTAAGAGCCATACTAGGGGTGACGCGCAGAGAAAGGCTGAGAAACGAGCACATCCGCAAAGCCCTCCAGATGAGAAACACAATCACTGAAGTGGTAAAGCAAAAACGGCTGAGATGGTTTGGCCACGTCACAAGACGCCCCCTGAAAGCTATGTCGCCAAAGCCTACCGAGAAGATTTCCCAAATCCAAGACCGCGAGGCAGGCCACCCAAAAAATGGATCACTCAGGTGCGAGAAGACACAGGGCTCCCTATTGCTACCGCAGAGCGCAGAGCATCGGACTGTGGTGATTGGCGTACAGTCAGCCGTCTGGAGAGAGCGAGGGGACGAAGAGTCCTGAGCATCTAAGTCAAGTAAGTACATTAAGTAAGTCAAGCATTATTTGCATTAGGTTATGATCGGTCAACATATCTCGATGCTTACGAAGCAAATACGCGGCAAAATTTTAATAATAGTCTCACTATTGATCAACTTTATTTCAAATTTATTTCAAATTTATTTCCAAGAAGATTAAAATTTTAGCAAAGTTACGATATCGTAGTAGTGTGGCCGGAGACACCACCAAAACAGGGTCCCGTGTGCATTGCATGTTAAATCTTGACACCATGTATTTTTTGAAAGTTCAATATATATACTTTATAAAAAATGATGTTGGCATTTTTTGTTCGCAAATTTTCTAGAAGAAAATTACGATGGCCGGACAGGGGTGTTTTCTTATATTAATGTATTTTGTAAGCCTAATAAAGGCTTCTTTACGGTTAAATCCTTATGGTAATGGCATAATATTTATATCATAAATCATCAAAAAGCTTAATTTCATATTCTAATATGTAATTGATTAATAATACGATGGCCGATAAGAGTTAAACCTTAATACAATAAAGATAAAATATGGAATATATATACATTGCCAAAAGGATGGGTAATTATTGACAATGTTTAGTAAACTATATTTTCTTGTAAAAATGATCAATGATTATTTTCCCATTTCTATATATTCAATATTTTTTATATTGTCATTTACGATCAGTAGGGCTATGGAACTTTTAATATTCTTTCCGAACATTGGTTTGTCAACTAATATTTGGATTAATCGTTCAAAGAAATCCACTTGTTTAAATAAACTGTTTGTTTATTATCGAAGATTTGAAAAATCAATGTTATCTTCAAATATCTAAACCAATCTAAACTTAAATACGATGGCCGAAAGGTGCAAAACTCATTTAAATAAAATAATATTTAAAAAATATTATGTTCATCGAAATAGAAGTTGTTAACAAAGGAACAACGCAAAATAGTAATTTAAGTTTATTGTCCCTATTTTTCGAGCGCAAAATATAATGAATAGCATATTAAAACTAGTTCGATGGACTGGATTGAATGTATATATTAGTTGACAGTTATCTTTTCATTAAATACTGAAATAATTTAGTTAAATGCAAAATTTATATAAAAGTACCGTACTTTGCGTTGAGTAACCACCACCTATTCATTATCCGCACCTATTGTTTGTGGATGTAAAATTCGTTTATAATTCATGGGTAATACACAGAATGTAACGGTTGATCTAATTTAAATATTATAACACTCGTTTCCTATCACACCAAGATGGGCTTGGTTGAATATGTAGAATATCTATATATTTATTTACTTTTATAAGACATTCAGAGTTGTTTATAATTTCAAAGCCTTGTTTGTTATCAAATGTAACATGCTATTTGTAAACCCATGCTATAGTATCAATATATACAATTTGCAATTAGCATACGATGACGCAACTAAAATTTACGAGGACAAGTCCTGTTTGAAATTGTCTCGAATCTCTAAATTAAATTGTTTAAAAGAATCAAATATTAATATTAAGGCATTATTATGTCACTTTTATCCATCAACACTTTGGCGGAAGCGTATTGCTCTTATCGTGTCCGTTTGTCAGTCGATTCATACGGAGGTAATTACCTAGTATGCTCACTCAAAGCTACATTTCGTCATTAATCACAGTTGCTATACAGTTATAATGGGAGCAAAAATGTTGGGATGATAAACGAGCCATGTCTAGTTAGAGAAAATAGCCCATGTGGACGTAGATAGTAACTCTTATAAATTAATGTCGATAATGGAGGCATGTGAACGCACTCAAGGCAATAATTTTTCACCAATCTCAATAACAGTATATTCAATAAATCGTTATGATAACAAATATAAGTCAACAAATATTGAAATTGTAAATTAGCCATATCCAGCCAGATAAAGTGACCCACTCATAACACATTTATAAATGTTGATTTAGAGAACGTATGAAAACACGCTATCCAATCATTTCCCATAAACAACAAATTTGTTTTGAGAGAAGTGAGTATTGTGGCTAATGAGGACTTTGTAAATTACATTTGTATTTGTTTCCAACCAGAGAAAATGACCCTGCTAGGTTTCATTAATAATTCTATGATAAAAATATTTAATAATCTCCGCGTTTATGCAGATTGATTGTTAAGAACACTTTCAACCACGATTCGCCTCTGATGGCAAGTTTGTTTTGCATAAACGAGCTGTTAGGGCTTTGAAAGGATGGGATTGTAAATAATTCCGTATTCGAAATTTATCATCATATTTATTTAGTCACCAGTATGCTTGTTAGAGTTTTACACCAATCCATAATTCTTTGCATATCTGATGCGTATATTCATAGAATGCATTTTGATAGATATGACACGAAAGCAGGACTGCCGTTGTATGTATACGAAGTGTATATGAATTATATGTGCATATACATTTCATCAATTCATAAAAATCACTTTGAATACCATTCCCCCGTCTTATTAGAGATTGAATAGACGATAACGTAAATTTCTGTAGTGCAAGGACTTTTTTCTAATGAAACTATCATAACTGTGATAATTATGTCCATAATAAAATCAAGCCTTTTTTTAATGTGTCCCTTAACGCATAATGTCATTATGACAATAATCTTTAATTTTAATGGAAATTTTAAAAAATGGTGTGTATATTAAGAGGGAAACACCAAGTAGTACATTTATTTTTTCATGAACTGAAAAGCTTTGTAAATGATTAGTACTTTTTGCAATACAATATAATAATGTTTAATGCTGTGTGATATTTAATCGTTGAATTTGGTTTGAGTGTTTAAGTTAAAGGCGACATTAGGCCATACCTTATCAAATCGTTTAAGATGCAAGATGCATCCAAATCATGACTTATGTTGACTTCAGCGTTTATGACATACACATGACTTATAGACTATCGGTATCGAAAAATTCGTTGATACATATGTAGCTAGTGTGTTTGTATCGATAAACAAATGTATTATGGTTGTTTATATATATGATATTTTTTCAGTTCATAATGCTATCAAATAAAACTTGAAATTTGTTCATTCCGTGGCAAGATTTCAACGGTTCCCGCATTACAAACATTGATATTAATTCCTCTGTTTGAGTAGATAAATTATTGAAAAAAAACTGATAGAAATCATTTTTGTATGGAAAGTTTACATCAAATCAGCTATGATGGGGCCAATTGTAAACGCATGAATAATTGGAAAACATTTTAGCGATAGAGTAAGGTGCACGAACTGGTAAAATAGTTAATAATAGCAAATTGTAAAACTCAATTACAATACCAATTGTTTACGTTCGAAAGTTTGATAAATTTGTTACTTTTCGGCCATCGTATTTTGTTAGAACGTTGAATTTGTAGTATTAGACGATAAACAATTGTTTTTGGCTATCATACGTACAAATTATAATTGAATGTAATGCTGAAAAGTGTTGCAGTGAAATTTGATAAATTTGTTACTTTTCGGCCATCGTATTTGGTTAGAAAGGTGAATTTGTAGTAATAGACGATAAACAATTATTATTGGCTATCATACGTACAAATTATAATTGAATGTAATGCTGAAAAAGTGTGTCAGTGAAATTTTTATCGCCAAACATATATTTCTATATGTGTTGAATACGCTTTTCGGCCATCGTAATTTTATAATGTTAATATTTAGAATAAAAAATGCCAACATTTTTTTATTCAAAAGGACCCCAAAACGATTCAGAAAATGTATAGTTTCAAGATTTAACAAGCAATGCACACGGAATGGTGTCTCCGGCCAGACTATAGAGTCATTCACCAAATATTTCTGATATGAACCACTGGCGGACCCAAATTTATGTAGTGGCCGCCAAACCCACGTCAACTTAAATGTATATATATCGTATGGAGTAGAAGTCCTTGAGGTTAATAGAATCGTTTTATAAGAAACACACTCCTCTCTCATAAGCTTCGGACCTGAATCCTTCGCTGAACGATTTTTGACAAAATTATAAGACAAACTTTTGATTCACAGCTTATCGCATAATGTTATACCTAAGTTTCTTTTCATAAAATTAAATTTACGATCCAAAGCATATCACAATTACTCAAACAATCCGTTGAAATTACTCACATTCAAAATTATTTCTGAGACAAAACACATTTCGATTGCTCAGCGAAGCACCTTCATTTTAAAGCAACCTTGCTCTTTCAAATAAAAACCCGCACTTTGTGAAATATGCATCTGGTGCCTAATTTCAGGTCGCAAAATTGCCTAATGGAAGAATGAACTCAAATCATTGAAACAGACAGAGTACCAATTACCCAGTTGTGTCAGAAAACCCGCTGTTGTGGGCCCTTTTTATATGGAGTCTACCTTTTTGTTGGGGTACACATTGTACCTTCACAGTAAAGGTAGATTCTACGATGTTACGACGTTGTTGAATATCAATTTGTTTTTGTTACACTTAAGGCGCGTTCACGCAAAACATATCCTAAATTTTTGCATGAACAGAGGGGATAAATTGCTATGTTTTTTATACAAAAGGGGCTTTCGAAAATATCGGGTTTTGTGCTTTTCCGAGCTTTTTCGTTTGCGTGAACGCGGCCTTAGATTAGATCAGGTGATTATTAATTATTCATGCTTACGTATTTTACTAGAAATAGTAGGTGTGTTTTTAATACGACACTTGTTGATGCTATCTAACGACAAAGCTTTTGGTGTAAACATCGGTCACACAAATTCGGGAAATGTATCCGATATCTTAGTGTTCACATTGAGTCACATCTTGCCAGGTGGGTACTTGTGTTCTGTGGGACTATAGGTACATTGTTATGATAAATTGGAAGGAATGTAATAAAATGAGTTTTGTGTTTGGACAAAACGTGACGATTTCTGGAGAACTCGTCCTCAAACCCAACTCGTCCCAAAAACCAACTCGCCCTCAAAAGGGGTTACCTCTTTTGTTAGATGATTCGCCCTCAGAAGTGAACAATTTGGATATCTCGTCCTCAAACAAATAAGGGGTTTTCCTTTGATTATCAATTTATATTAGACTTATCAGCATAATTCGAGGAACATGCGTTTTGATAAAAAAAATAATGTAAAATGTCGTATTTTTAAATTGTAAATATAAGAAATTGACTGCTTTTATAATTGCAACAGTGATGTAGCAAGTCAATGTATCTAGTTGTTTTTGTTTTATTTCAATATTAAATCCTAATTTTAAAGTTGATAATTACATTATACTTCATGAAAAAATGACAATTGGTGTACGATGAGAAAATTAATGCAAAAAGATTAAGCATTTTTAAAAGAAATATTGTGATTCTGTTAATTTAACTCATTTTAATTATCATATCGGTGTTTAATTTGCAATATAATTGACATGAGAATGATACAGAGAATGAATAAAAGTTTTCACAATTTTATATAGAATATTGTCAAAAGTCATATCTCGTAGCACAAATCTATATTTTTTGTTTTCAAATTCGGCATCCGGAATTTTATATGGTTGATATTTGGGATTACGATAATGAAATATATTTTCAATTTTATATTTTTATATAGATTTGTCCGAGCTCTGGTAAGGGGAGCTTGTGGAATTTTCCGCGACTGAAATCTAAATAAAATAAAGTCAACGCAGCGACAATAGTTTTACTATATTTTCTTTGATTTTCGCAGAAAATTTGGGCAAGCACCTGCCCTTACCATTGTATTTATGATAAACGACGTCAACATAGATAAGTTATTGCAAATTATTTAATTTTATATATAAGAAAACAATAAAACAATTTTAAGTGTTTATCATTTCTTCGGTATTTGTTATAAATTGACTCTTAAGACATTACGACTGTATGTATGTTTATTATCATCAAACGACGGATCAAGCACATGAGTTATACATCGATGTGTATGTTAGCATCAAAAGACGGATCAAATGAAGACTCCCAATATCAAGTTTCGATTTGAACGTCAAGCTAAAGGAAATTAGTGGTTTTTGAGGACGAGATGTCCAAAGGAACAAAGCTTATTATGGGACGAGTTCTCTCTTGGGTCGACTTGGTAACATAGCGGGGCGAGTTGGTTTTGGGGACGAGTTCTCCTGTTACCAACGTGACCCTCGTAATGTGCTCCTCAAATGTAGCTTGTGTGACGTCAAAATGAGTTGGGTCCATATGAACGTGTTCCGTGTGTTCGTTTACGTTTTGACGTCAGATGAACGTCCGGGTCACATGTGATGTCATGTTGCATCGTCAGCCATGTCCTTGACACTGTCAAATGGACCAAACTAGGGGGATGAGTTGAAATTCAGGTTAGGTTTTCAGCAACTACTGAACCCAAAGGAGCAAGAGCATTATCTCGGTTTATCAGGCGTAAACTGTGTGCTTCATGTGTTTTATGGAGTAAATAGCAGAGACAAGGGCTACAATTAGAAGAAGCAAGAGTAGATATAAATAGAGAATTCGAATTATCATTTTGTCCACTGTTGGTATGACGTTGTTTTTTTTGTTATAGAAAACATCTCCTATTTTTGGCTTTTCCTTCTGAGAATTTTTATTTTCAATTATATTTTTCTTGTTAAAGTTAATGTTTTACTGCTCTTGATCTGAATGTGATACTTGTGCCATTTGAATAGCAGAAAAAAGACTGGATATCTAATGAAACGCCCACAGGGTAACTTAATGAAAAACACCCCATGGCACTCCAAGGAAAGAGCTATGAGCTACCAACAATTTTCTAAAACTCTTATCTAGTTTTAACAAGTAATCCTTATTGTATCTTTAACCAAAATAGGAAATAACCTGAATATTTGTCTATTTATATACCTAGCTAGAGGACATTATCCAAAATTTGGAAGTCAGCTGGAGGCTGGGGGAACTCATTTTGAATAGCATGCTCTTCCCTTAATGCTCTAGAGGTAGAATAGTTTAGACTTAAGATAGCAACATACTTTATATACAAATTCATAAGGCATAATAAAAAATCAATTAAGCTAATGGAGAAAATAGCTCTCTAAATGTCTGTCAAAAAAAGAGAGACATTAATTGAGAAAATAAATCACCCTTGTACCAGTAATTCCCATTCCTAATATACACGATATACCAAAATAGCTATTGCAAGGTCCCATAAACAGTTATCTTATTGACGCAAGAAATGTTAGAGAAACTAGGACTTAGTTCTGAAGAAGTAGAATCTACCCGTTCGAATTGTACCCTGCAGAAACGTCTCACAAACGACGTCGATTCTATTACAAGGACAGATTTCGTTGATTCAATGTCAACTTATGTTGCAAACTATACTTAGAACTAAAGAGACATTAATTGAGAAATTAAATCACCCTTGTAGCAGTTATTCACATTCCTAATATGTATGATATACTAAAATAGCTATTGCTAGGTCCCAAAAACAGTTATCTAATTGACACAAGAGATAATAGAGAAACTAGGACTTATAGTTCTGAAGAAGTACCCGTTTGAATTGTACCCTACAGGAACGTCTCAAAACGAAGTCGATTCCATTACAATGGACAGCTCTCGTTGTGTACTTGTCTTGCGAACTGTAATTTGTCAGGTTTTAACTGTTTTCAAAATGAAAAGTACAAAACTGAAAGGAAACGGGCAAACTATAAATTTCCGGGATAGGAAGAAAACAAATAACATTTCCGTAAATTAGTTTCAGAGCACATGCCGAATCCCTAGCAACAAGCTAGGGTCGGATTCGAACCGGGGACCTTGAGATAGCAAAGTCGGCCCTGCACCTCTAAACTAAGGTTTGACTTTGTTTGTTTAAACTTTGATACTCATACTGATGCCAACCTCCTATTTTGAAGGGTAACATCGTGTCTTCGATGCTTCGAGAATTTTATTGAAAATATCGCGCTTTCACAGAAGGTTTTATAGTCCTTTTCTGACCTTATTAATACCGAATCCTGGTTAGATATCGACGTTAATCTGACGTCTACATAAATATAACGTCTTCCAACTGGGAAGCGATAGACACACTGGCCTTTCATAAAATATTAATACCGACTCACATAATCGCGCATCCTCCAAAACTGGCTCGAATGGCAGATAATCAAGACAAATGGACCTTCTATACCGAATGATATTTGTGATTAATGTCACAGAGGACGCAAGTGAAATTCCCACCTAGGAAAATAGTTTGATAGGCTGTTATAGAATAAATAAGGATATATCATCAGCGAATATATACGCCTTTCAATATTTTTCGACATTGAATCGTGGTGTGTTTGAACGTAATAATGCTACATAGATACCCAAACGGTCTAAACCATTTCATAACGAACATAAAGAAATCCATAATTTTGATTGTGCGACGTCACATGATCTAACACCAAAAAACTCGCTAAGAAAGCAACAGTTCTGACTTGAGCTTAGTCGGTTTCTATAGTTTTATAGAAAAAAATAATACTCCGATATTCTAAATATAACATATTTTAAGATGCACCACATAGGTAAATAACGAAACATTTAATTATATCAATAACATTAAGATGGTAACCTGTTTAGAATTGGTCTGTTTTTAAATCACTGATGGACCAATCCTTCAAAAAATAAAACAATTTCGAACGTCCTCGACTTGAAATGTTAAGTGTTGCCTTTTTTTGATAAACTGTGATTGTGAATATATCAACATTATTTTAATAAATAAGAATTATAAACATTCATGATGGATTTCCAATTTGTTGGGTATTCTATCACCCGTGCCGTAATTCTATTTTCCTGTATGTTCCCTCAACGCTTGAATGACGATACACGGCGACATTTCACTTGATCGTAAATCGATTGCGAATCTTTACTCAATTATTAGCTTATACATTTATGAACGACAGAATACTCTGCTCATCTGTACGATAAGTTTTACTAGGTTCATGGCCAGCAGTGAACGAATTCAGGATACCCAACATTCAAACCGTATCATGTCTTAACGAATTTGCGACTTAATTTGACCATGCTGAAATATCGGAGTTTATACCAATTCATAACCATATCGAAACCTAAAACGAATGATTTAAATATATGTAAATTTCGTGATTTCCCATCAATTCTGCCATCAAATTACATGTGATACGTTTAATTGTGATACGTCCAAATAAATCACATTCACATTAATTTAATTCGCACTTTATACAATTCCATGATTCAATACTGATTGTGTGTTTGTTAGATAAGTAAATGTCGTTTACCATTACGTTTTAGAAAGTATGACACCAATAGAAATTGTTTATATATGTATACTTTTTTTTAGTATCGATATATTCCAGGATTTATAAGTATTTGATTATCCTACCTGTTTTAGTAAATATTATCCTTAATACATTACACTCAAACTCAGCTCTTTTCCCCTAAATGCAGCACTATTTCAATATATTATTGATATTTTCTCTTTTTCATAAAATCCATTCAATTCCATTGTTATAGCACATGACTTACATAACGATTGATTTGCAAAACACATAATGAGTTGCTATCCCCAATCAAATATGAGCGTCATCGATATTCAAGCAATAAATGCAGCTTTGCTCTTAAATGCAATATTCCTGTGTTGATTGTAAACACATTCTGTTACCCGACGACACATTGTTATGAGCTGCTGCAGAGCTTTCTATAATACGGAGCAAACGGGTGGAAGTTTTGGGGGTTTATCAGGGAAGGGTTTTGTACATATGATGTAGGTTATGATGTAAGTTTAAATCACATTTTATAAAGATGTGTTTATGCGAACCCTATCCCATAATATCTTATGCAATATATTTTGATTATATTTTGTTATTCTAGAAAAGCGTACATTAAAGTAGTTTTATCATCTAAAATGCATTTGAAATCCGTCACACTTCCCCTCTTCTCGGATGCAATATATTGTGATAAGATAATGTAATTCGAGCTAAAACGGACAAAATGTCAGCCATTCGGGCAACATAGGACATAAAGTCCCCGACACATCACAACCCTTTACATTGGGTTTAAGCGTAAGGTTAAGTCGAGCGGAGAATATGGGTCAAAATTGTGTGAATAGCAAACTATGATATAATTTTAACAGGGAATTGTTTTCAAAAAGGTGTTCCCGCAATAGAACACTTTCGTGCACTGTGAATATATCGAACACCACACCCCCACCACTATTTATTACAATGTTATAAACTACGAAAGAGGAGGCAGCACATATTGGTGAGGAAATAGCTTGGGGTCAATATTACTATGAGATATGCTTTTGGCATGCTTAATCTGTTTTAGAAAATTATTCCAAAGAAAGCATGAATATGAACATTTTTTCGGATCATTAAAAAAACTGCTCACCATAAACCATGGAAACCGAAGTCAAACGTCACCTTCCCATCTTGTAAGAGGGATTAAGCATAGTATTTATATTCAATGCAAGGGTATCAGTCAATCAGGCAATTTGCAACCACTTATCCATCCTGTACGTGTCCTAATTGTAAATCGCTCTAACAAGCTTGATGAAGGGCTTGGCAAAATGCGAAGCTGATTTGGAGCTTATTCACGTAAAATAACCTTGTCTTTAAACGTATTTCTTACGGCAAAATCAAAACGCGACTAGTTGATTTTACGATGTGTGCGTTTATCAGCTTTTTGAGCTTCTCAAATGGTATACATTCAAAGAAAAGGTTTGTTTTGGAAAAAAAAAAAAACAGCTCGAAAAATCCTCCAAAATGGACAGACCTTTAAGCAACTCAACTACCCAATAACTGCATTGATGCAATGATATCAACATATGTCTTATATCAACTAACGTATAGCCATCATGATTCGAACTCAAAACAGAGATGATTAAGTTGATCAAGCAATAGTGAATTTACTATATTTATTTGAATTATGCAGTAAAGGAATTTGTAATATCCCCTCTAATTTGACAGCACCATATAAGACGAACTGTCAACAATTTTGTAATTTCTTAAATGTCCTCTTTTCGAATTTCGATACCAAATAGTCTTGCTTCCCTAGTGTCAAGTGATAATAGCCGCTTAGTCTACAAATTTATTAGTTAAACCATTCGAAGTTACATCCTGAAACAAGGCAATCGCATAATTGTGTGCTACTTGCTGATTTAAACATCAATATTAAATCTCTACAAACGAGTAAAACAACAAAATACCTTGACATGATTTCGCTTTATGAATATATTTCACTGTGATGTCAAACGAAGTTACCGAACCTGCTCGGAATCGATTCTCATATCACTTTGAGGAAAGCGCCACCCGTTACGCTTCGATTAAGCAAGCTGTTACGGGCCGGTAAACAGGTTAAATTGCCATTCCCCATTTGTAATATCAGTCGTTTGATACGGTTGTTTTCCTTGAAATGCTTATAACACAGAATGTTTTATTCAATAAATACTAACACATTGACTATAAAAAATGATTTTATTTCATTTTTAAATAGAAAATCAGCTTTATAACTCGATTCACGTAGATATATTTGAATATATATTCCGATATCTTATTCATTTCAAAGCTTAGAGAGTGTCAGCCCATGCAATAACTGTAGAAATTCAGATTCCTCACAGATTAATCCTCGAGATTATTTTACATTCTGCTCAGATCTATTGCAATTTATGACAGCAATCACGACTTCAGGCCTCGCAGCATTTCTTTAGTTTTGGGCATGCTCACACTGTGGTGTGCATGCAACTCCAGTTTCGATATATTATAGAAGAGCTGATTGATATATTATAGAAAAGTTTATATTATAGAGGAGTTAAACCGATGACAGTGTTTATTTAGTTTTTGGAATGCTCTCACTGTACTGTGCATGCAACACCCATTTCGAAGTAGCTAAGAAAATTATATAAATGAATTACGAAACAAGTGGTATACAGTAAATATAACAATCTGGCTTATATGATTAACGTCATATTAACGTCCGACATCATCGCGACGTTGGCATGACCACGTTCCACCTCAATATAGGTATAATCCACTCTTTTATTGACATGGCGACACGATTAATGCTGTTGTATTTTCATTGTGAACCCAAATATCATCATTAAATAAACAACAAACTCAGTATATCTTACCATTATATGTTCGTTGTCTTATTCGCCATGTCAACTCATACTTGTCTCATCCACTTTTATTGACATGGCGACACGATTAATGTAGTTGTATGCTCATTGAGTGCCAAGGTGCTACCATGGAGATTAAGTCCGTTATGAATCATCAAACAGCACACCGACTAAAGGAGTGATTACGCTTCATTGAATGCGGGCTTGGGTGTTTTAGCCTGAAAGACTTTTGTTAGGGCAACCACGTTATGAGAACCTTTACGAGAACCTTATTTTGGATTCTGCACTAACAAGGGATGTGATCTAAAAGGAAAGACTAGGTTTCAGCTAGACTCACCTTGTAGAATTATAAGACTAGAAATGTACTACCGCAATGTGGCCCGGGATTTATATAAACTAATTTAGATTAGTTTATTTCATAATATCACCATTTTTTAAAAGGTTGCAAAAGATTATATTCGTCCAAAAATTTTACATGTAGCTGAAATCATTAAAAAAACTATGCATATTTTTTTTTTCAAACCACAATCATACGTATTTCCTATTTCATACTCTTTTTTTTCTCGTCTATTATTCATAGGATTTATCTTTAGAAACACCTTTATGATGAAACATAGAACAAATGTACATGGTTAATATCTTATTCAGCATTCGCAACCAAAAACTAAAGGTGATGCAAGATACTGTCAAAGAAATATTTATATTTTCATATACGTATATGTAATTTTACTCATTCGGTTAAAGATATTACATATTGTTTATTCTAACATTTAAATCTCC
>LQRL01027096.1:0-13854 GCA_001703475.1 Hydroides elegans
GTGGACGTTCGTCACTCGATTACGTAACAAGATCACGACCCCTCTCTATTGTTCGATTACGTAATAATATCGATTGCCCCATACCCCATGGTATGTAGTGCCAGATGGTGCGTTACTTAAAAGTTAAATGTCAAGATATTTTGAAGTGTTTATCGGCCAAGTCCAATTATCAATGACCGCGTCAATTTAAACTAAAAATTTGAATTGAACCTGACCCACCCCCTCCTTCCATATAAAACATGACAAGATATTGGTAAACATTAGACAAGAGAATATATAATGATTGAGGTTTGAAGCACAATATTTAATTCTTCATATCATCTCAGGTCGACGCAACAACTTGAGATCCATCTTTGACGGTATGCAATAAACTACTTGTTTTAACATTTTTTTACAGCCATTTGCATCGTACCCCTGTTTTACAGTGCTGATGGCAACTACGAGGTGACCCTAATGACCAAGGCCACTCTGGATTGGAACGGTCTCGTCAAATGGGAACCGCCAGCTATCTACAAGAGCAGCTGTCAAATCAACGTCGAATTCTTTCCCTTCGACATGCAAATGTGCCATCTCAAGTTCGGATCGTGGACTTATGATGGAGACCAGGTAGGGTTTTCATTTAGATATAGTGGTTAGGTTATTCATATTCTTTTATTCCAAAAAAACAAACGTGTACACTTATATGCTCTTTTTAATTAAGTGTATAACAACTCGTAATTTAACACATAGAAAAAATGATTAATGCTAAGTTTAGAAAGAGTACTATAGTATCATGACTGGCTAATTCATGCTTGGTCATTTGAGTTTCTGGACTTGGTCACAACTCATAGCAACTTGCATTGGATTAAACACAGATCAGTTGATAATGACATCTGAAACCAGACAGGCTACTCAGAGCATCATGGGACCAAAATTGACAAAGTAAGAGTTGATCCTAATAGATGCATAAGTCGCACTGTATGTGCAGTGAGGGAATAGGACGCTTCCCGTTTCTCAACTAATAATGACATTCCTTGTGTCCTCAAAGGAAGGATAAACACTAATAATCTGAGAATTATTTTACAAGAGCTATCTACTGACACATCAGTTTATATCTGTTTTTAATTGAGTCAAATAGTACTATTTATTTTACTCTTTTCTTCTTACTTAAGAAGTTATTTTGTTTTCTATATAATAATTTCGCTATCCTCACTTCTTTAAATGAATAAAATGCAATTAAAACCTATGGTCAATAAGTCATTTTGGTTGGAATAGTTGAAAAAGCAAACGATGTTTAGTCGAAAAAAATATAAACTAAATTTCATTTTGATCCTTTCATTTTGATCGACTATTTGCAGGTCGATTTGAAGCATATTTGGCAAGAACTTGTACCCAATACCAACAGTACTGATGTTTTATACTACGGCATCGACACCAAAGATTTCCAAGCCAGTGCGGAATGGGACATCCTCAGTGTAACCGCAAAGAAAAACGAAAAACACTACACCTGTTGCAAGGAACCCTATCCGGATATAACATTTAACATCACCATGCGTCGCAAAACGCTCTTTCACACGGTCAATCTAATCATCCCCTCAGTGGCCATAAGCTTCTTAACCGTTTTAGTCTTCTACCTCCCAAGCGACAGTGGCGAGAAGATAGCATTATGTATCTCTATCCTACTATCACTTACCGTCTTCTTCTTGTTATTATCCGAAATCATTCCACCCACGTCTTTAGTCGTCCCTCTAATCGGCAAATATCTGCTCTTCACCATGGTCTTAGTAACGCTCTCTATTATCGTCACTGTTATTGTTTTGAATGTGCACTTCCGGTCGCCTTCGACGCACACAATGGCGCCCTGGGTGCATAAGATGTTCCTGCAGATTTTGCCGAGATTGTTGCTGATGAAGAGGCCACCGATTGAGAAAGAAGAGGGGGAGGAGGAGGAGAAGCCGATGAGGAGGGTGATACGGACGTGTAATGGCATAGAGGTAAGGAGTGATGCTCTTTTGATGCAACGTTAAACAATAATATAGCTATACGTCTAACGTTCACTGTTGTAATAACTATGATAATTAAAAAAACTCTGGAAACATTGCAGCCTTTAGGTAGAAAGAGGCATGGTAGAAACTAAAAGGTCGTTCAGATGTATTGGATGTCATTACAACATTTTTGTCGATATGATGTGTAACACTATCTTTTGATCGCGAAAGAGAAGCAATGCCATTTTTACGTCCAATGACAGATGCAGTTTTGAGACTTTGATGGCTTGCTTCGTATAGAAATGCGTAGCATTGTATAACTTCAAAATATTTAGTACCTCTGTTTTATACAAAATGTTGTCTTTATAGATTCGCGAAGGCGGCACTGGCCACGATCCCCCTCCCCACGTGCGTCATCGGGACGCCTTCGGCAGCGCGTACACCTACGGCTTACATGAGGAAACCTCATTGGTGGAAATGTCAGGCTCCGAGCTGTATCAGTATGCGCCTGCCGTGCATCAAGCTATACAGGGCGTTTGTTATATTGCGGATCACTTGAAGGATGAAGACCAAGCGAATAACGTACGTTTTTTAATGTTGTTTTTTAATGTTGTCATTTTTTATATGTTAAGATTAATAAAATGTCATATGCAAATCGAGGACGTAATGTTTTCTAGGGTATCCCGTTATATATATGTCACTATAAATGAGGACGCCCTAGAACGAAGTGACGTCCTCAACCTGATTTGTGATATGAGCCGTAGCTTGATCAAACGATTCAAGCCCAGTACTTGAAATAATAATCTTTTTAAATTATTACGTTGACTGTACCTGGATTAACAGCGGATGTACATCTATTATGTCAATGGTTTCTTACTTCAAGGAACATATAAAAAATAATCAGATACAACATATATCAATATATTTTGTATTTATGTTTCAGGTCCGAGAAGACTGGAAATACGTTGCCATGGTGCTTGACCGTCTCTTCCTATGGATCTTTACAACGGCATGTGTCGTGGGCACATGTGGTATCGTACTACAGGCGCCCTCTATCTACGATAACAGCCCTCCACTCATAGCGCCGAATATGTCCGAGAAACCGCCCTATCTCTACCTGCAAAACTTGTCGTTTCACGCGTTCATCAATTCGATTTGAACGCAAATAATATGTGACTGTTTTTGGACGCAGCAAATTCTAATGGTTGACGTCAGAACAATGTTTGCTCATTTTTTTTTATTCGATACGAATGCCAACCTTTCTACTGTTCTATATATTGTTGTAAATATTAGAATTCGCCATCTGACGCTTCAATGCTAAGACGAATTATCACATCGGCTCGAATAAAATGTTTTTTTAGCAATACTCCGGTCTGCAACGTAAATTGAACATATTGCCTCAACATGATTTGCCGAGAAGGTGTGTCTTAATTTAGCGGTGTTATAAAGTGTTATATAACACTAGCAGCGTCTCGCGAGATTGTGATTGTCAATTTGGCATCCTCTTGCCACTAGGTCATCGTGTCCATGGTCAGAGTAAGATGTGGGCAAAATCAAAGCAAAAAGACCTTCGGGTTGAATCTAGTCATGTCCGAGCTATTAATTCGATTGTTTTTATGTAACATTGTATGAAGCAGCCTTTTCCTCGCAACTTAAAATAAGTTAATTATCAGATCAGGGACTGTACTGATTAATAGACTATGCATAAATGGTCCCGTTTGAACAATCTAATAGTCATCGCAAAATAAATCAACGAGTCTGGAAATTATATGAGAAAAAAAATATATTATGTCAATAGAACTTGTAATGGTGCGTTCAGCGGCTCTCTGCGACTGCGTCTGCGAAAATTTAATTGGTATAAAATATAGTGATTCCATCGGGATTAATACCGTTGGGATTGCCATGGTTTATATCAATTTGAATTCTGCATACGCAGACGCAGAGAGCCGCTGAACGCACCATCATGCATCAATATATGAGAAAAAGACACGTTTTTTTATATTATATTACAAAACTAATTATTCTCACGTTTTCAAGATTGATTTGATGTGTTAGGATTCGTTTTACTTATTTGATGATAACTTTCTAATAATTGATTTCATATGATTTTTTAATTGAACAAAGAATGTGTTCTAATACATGTATATAACCAGACATTATCTATTTGTGTAAAATTATAATAATTGTTATTAATATTTGCGAAATAAAGATGAAAATGCATAATGCAACAATCTTGTTTTTTATCCAAATATATATCATTTGTACTGTTTATGTACATTTATTTGTACCAAACCGTTATCTGTTCAATTTACTTTTTATTGCACATTCTTTTCTCTCTTCATTATGAAAACCCATAAGATAAAATCAGCGGTCAAATTTACGAAAAAAAAGTTTATACAAATACGCCAATTAAGTTGGAGTCATGTGGATATTTTTACGTTATAAAATCAAAATGATAAATTCATTCTAACCATTCGACTCTTGTCCGGTTTCACCGTGACAATAACTTGTCAAAGTAAATTGTCAAACTACATAAGGGCCTGGCCAAATTGGAAGCTTTTTCTTGCTTTTATTTCCCAACAAACCTGTCTTCCAATGTATTTCTTATGGGAAACAAAGACAACGAGTTGTTATGTAGCTTTTTACCGCTTTTTGAGTTTCCCATAAAGAATACATTGGAAGACAGGTTTGTTAGGAAATAAAAGCAAGTAAAAGCTTCCAATGTGGCCAGGCCCTTAGGCCCTGGCGATACAGAACGCTTTTCGAAATTTATTTCTATTAACAAGCATATTTCCAAATATATTATGTATGATAAGATTTTTTACGTGGTTTGACACCTGTTGTGTTTTCAAGACTTTGCGCATTTCCCATTTAGAATAAAATGGGAAGTTGGGAGACAAATTTCGAAAAGGCGCACTTTATATGGTATGGTAAAAATGCGATTTTTTAAAACCAATTTTCATATTTGACACAATATGAAGTCACAATTATGTATTGCTTATTGTCTTTACATGACAATGGTCACTAAATCATATGAGCATCTCAATAATAAAACCATTGGCATTCTAATATTGACATGCTTATCATCGATAAAATGAATATATTGGACCGTCGGTGTGGCGTCATTTCAAGTAATTAATACGCCAAGAAATATAGTCCGTGTCAACAACAAAAACTATCCTTACAAGACGTAAATTAATTATCTTTCTTTGCAGGAAAACAGGGCTCAGACAATACCCATGTTGCTTAAGAAATGAGAACCTTTTAAGGACACAGGGCTTTTAGCGTAGCGAAAGTGTTTTGCTAAGAAGTTGCCTGTAGTTGCAGTGTCGTCTAATTAAGATCATATTAGCGCAATTTCTTTCGCGAAAGTAGCATCCGCTTGTCCCCTTTTTGAAAAGCTACTTTTCTTTTACATTAGAATTAAAATTATGTGTAGAGTTGTTGAATAATTGTTATGAAGAATAACAAATCAAAATAACTTATGCAAAACATGTATTACATTGCCATATTTACCAAGGTAAGCGATTTTGTACAAGGAAAACGAAAACAAATCTTTGTTTAACGCGTAAAAATTCTTGCGGTGCCCCTGGTTTCGCGCATTCGATGTGATATAAAGGTTGTTAATTCATAACTATGGTGACATAAATGAGACATTTCAATAAAAGGGATATAACCTATGAATTGCATTTAGAATTTGAAACGAAAAGTATGGCTCGATCTTCAAAAATATTGAAACTTGAGACGCTTGCAGCCCTCCATGGACAAAATCCATACATTCAACACCAGGTTTGTGATTTTTAGTATTTCACGTTTTCAAAGTTATGTGCGAACATTTTTATGTGCGAACATTATTCAATCTTTTTTATATAGAAGTAAATTAAATCTTGCAAGCTTTTAGGGTGATATCGGCAATATTTTTATCCACAAAATGCAAACTGTACCAAGCAACGTAATTAACATCCACTGAATAGTTACATGCAATTGTAAGAAGTGGAACCATATACATGTACTACAGTATTCATAAGAAGTAAATACATTTTCTAAGAAAAAAATGCAGAATAAGCATGAATTAAGCAGATTTACCATGATATCTACCATTCATTAGGAGTGTAATATATTTTTAGAATCCCTTATTTCTAAATTGCAGAATTACCATAGCAAACGGGTCATCGCGACCGCTACTGCCAAAGCAGAACTTGTAAATGAGACGCAAAGCAAACTCAAGCCCCTTAGTGACATGCCCGGTCCCAAGGGCTATCCCATGATTGGCAATTTGTGGCAATATATGAAGAAGGATGGCTATAAGTTCAATAAGATGTTTTTGGTAAGTACAGTGTATATAGCAAGGAATAAATTTGTCAATTTTTTACGAAGTGACGACTAAGCAATTTTATCGATATTGCATATAAATCTAATTTGAGCACTCTGATGTAACGGGAGTTTGGTATTTAGAATATTTATATATTCTAAAAATGTTATTTAGTGACACTAAAACATTGCACATTGAGTGGGTATTTTTTTTTTGTTTCGTGATAGCATTTGCTAACCAAACATGTCGGTTATGTTTGTGCCACAACATCGATGATTTGATTAAGACACGGGAAATATAAATAAATGTTTTTTACTGAAACATTTGCTTCTCAAACACCCTTAACCGTCCTGTATTGTTCGGATGTGGGCGCATTCTTGACAGCATTGCTTCTAATAATTTTATAATGCTCAATGCATAAAGTTACTCACTTTATAAAGGGTTTTAGCATTGGGTAAACTATACCACCTGACTCCTGATCCATGAACGTGCAATATAAACGTCGAGCTATATAAGATATGCTATCATTAACTGTTGTGACATATGCCACTTTCTTCGGCGCAATTTGTCGATTATGGATGTCGCTTACTCGTCATTGCAACGTTTCGATGAAATCTAACGTAAAACATAACATCGATTTCGCGACATAATATGGTCTGGAGACAACTATAAATTAAACAAAATAACATGGCACCCAACTTTTGGCACCAACATTTGCCAACATTGTCAAAAGAGATTCAAACTTCCGTTTGCACTTGCTATCACACATTTAGCACAGTCCAGTAACAGAGTGACAATTATCTTATTAAAACCGACATTGTCTTCCAAAACCATTACACGTATATCGATAAAAGTATTCTAAAATATATTTATGGTCTTATTTGTTAAGGCAATGCAAGACCTCCAGAACAAATACGGTCCGGTTTACTACGAGAATATTGGCAATTTCTTTTCGCACGTCGTCGTGAGCGATCCACACGAATACTCGAAGGTGATTCGAGTTGATGGCAAATATCCGAATCGCATCGAAATGGAACCGCTGGCGCATTATCGGAGGAAGAAGGGACTGATGCTGGGGACCGTTAGTGCGTGAGTAAACACTTTTAGAAATATACATGTATGTATGACGATTTGACTTACAAAATGTTGATAAATGTGTTATGAAATCGTGTATAGCGCATAACCATATACCCACTCGGCAAGGGTCGTCCATAGTACGTCGCATTTGGACGTGACGTTGAGAGGACGACCTACTTTTGGCCCATATGAAAGTTTTCCGCACGTCCTTTACGTCCCGGCGCCCGTAGAACGTAAGTCGTACGTGTGACTTGGACGTGACGTCGATGCAACTTTTTTCTACGTCCGCGAAGAATAAGGACGTCCGGAAAACGTTAATTTTGGCCCAAAGTAGGGCGTCCACTCAACGTCCATGGACGTATTGTCGAGTGGGTAGAGTCGATGAACTACTCTTATATTGCTCAGTTTGAGTAAGGTTGCAATATAATGAAGGTATATAATTTTGTCAAAGCCATGAAATATTGAAAATTCTAGATGCCTCGACAGTAATGGGCTAGTTAATTAATAATTAATAACACATTGTATAATTATTAACTTTGGTAACTTCTTAATTTGTGGTCTAATTTGAGCATGTCGTACTCAAATAAGCGTAAAATAGGATATGATTCAATTATATTATATAACCTATAACAAATAGCTTGAATAACATTACATCATGCCATAATTAATCGAAACCGCGTATATTTGCTTTGCCCTTTCAGGCAGGGAGAAGAATGGTACAGACACAGGACCGTATTGATAAAGAAACTGTTGCGTCCCAAAGAAGTGCAAGAATATGTGGCACCAATGAATATAGTGGGCAACGATTTCATGAGACGACTCAAAAGAATTATCGACCAAGATGGACTGGTGCCGAATTTCGAACATGAGGTCTTTAAATGGGCCATGGAATGTGAGTAGGAGGGAAATAGGGTGGAAATTGTTGTTTAATCAGTAAATATGGTGAATAAAAAATGAGTGTGTATTGCAGCTCTCATATCGTATTAATCGACACGTTTATCAATATATTGATATACGCTGCAGGCAGTTTATATTCCACTCGTTTTAATGTAAATAAAAAACTATAATTTCAACTGATTCAAAATGAATTATAATTGTATAAACCATAAATTAATCAAATTAAAACCCATAAATGTAAGGACCTTGTCGCACCGAAAGCTTCATCCAGCTTCTTTTCCTAACAAATCGCGTTTACTAATATATTCGTTATGGGAAAGCTACTTGAAGTGGCCTGAATCCAGTTGTGTTTTTAAAAACGCGAGTGGTTTGAGGCCACCTCAAGGAGTTTGACTTAAGCAATACATTTGAAAACACGTTCTTTTCGGGGAAAAAGCTATGAGAAACTTCCGATATGACCAGCCCCAAAAGCATGCTTTTTAGATTAAATGCATTGACCTGGAATTTTAATAGATTCTACCTTACCCTCTCTTTAGCTGTAGGAACAATGATCTTTGAGGAACGCATCGGCTGTTTCAACGACCCAATGCCGGAACAGGCTCGTGAATTCATTGAGAATCTATGTGGATTCTTTAAGACGATGCAGCCCCTAATGTACAATATGCCCATCTATAAGATATATGAGCACAAAGGATGGAAGGTGTTTGAGAAATACACGGATGAACTACTGCGTGTTGGACTTGAGTTCGTAAATAAGGTGTGTTTGGCAAAATACTAACTCGAACAGGGCAATATTGGTTAAATAACCTAAACAAAATTATATTTTCCATTAACCAAAGAAACAAGCCTTTTGTTATCATATATGACCAAATTTATCATTAGACTTTGATCATTGATGCGACCCTAAACCCTATGACTTCCCATACTGAGCAGGCGTACTTACCACAGGAGTACCCAGCGATTTATTCGGTCAAATATCTATTCGGCTGGGAAATCTTTCTTGCTGGCATTTTCACAGAATAGAATAAATATGAAAATTTCATTTTGTTTTATTTCAAGAAATAAGGTCCATTGGATGCAATGATTGCACGAAATTAACCATTTGTTGGGCAAATTAGGGATAAAACATGGGAATATACTAGTTTTTGTGGACTTTCAGAGGGACGTGAAACATTCAAGAGTATATATTCTTGGTGGCAACATTTTGCTGGCAACGATTTTCGGGCATTCCTGGTTGGCAAACAAAGAATAAAGTTTAAACTTAAAGGAATAATATTTCAACACTTTAAGCTGCAAATGAATTCGTTTCACAACAAAAGAAGTCAAATTAGACACACTTCTAAAAATCGTTCGCTGGGTACTCCTGTTACCACTAAGGAGCTCGCAGGTACTTGGCATGATTTCACATTAAATAACCAATATAAATTTATGCTTAATTTTTCCTAGAACGTTTTGGAAAGTTTTATCAAAGAAAAAGATTGAAAATGAAGGGCATCCCACGACCAAATTTTTAAAAAGTGTTAATTTAAGCGTAAAGTCATTTGAAAGTTTTATGAAAGAAAAAGATTGAAAATGAAGGGCATCCCACGACCAAATTTTTAAAAAGTGTTAATTTAAGCATAAAGTCATTTGAAACATTGAAATATGCAATCAATAAACTTATTTAGCGAAATATTTTTTTTTTAAAAAAAGGTGCTCCTATTTTTGTAGCTAGGTGACATCACTAAGCTCATCTAGGTAACTTAAATCGGGAAAGGAACACCTTTTGTGAGACATGAAAACCAAAATACTTGTATAAACTACTATTTTTTGAATACATATCAATCTAGTCCGCCTAGCTATATATCTTTGAATAAGAATAGAATTTTAAAATCGAATATATTCTTTAAAAATACAGAAAAAATGAAAAAGCTGTTCCTCAAATTCTTGTAGCGTGTGGGCATTTTTTCAAAGTTTGTAGCTAGATCAATTTTGAAAAGGAACACCTTTTTTGAGGAACACCTCGTTCCTCGGGTGCTCTTCAAAAATCAATATGACTAATACTTGACCAAGTCAATGTCCTTTCCCTTTTTTCCACAGAAACAAGACGCCATTCGACGTCAACGTCTGTACGGCATCAGCGACGGGGACGTTGAAGAGAAGTCGGATTTTCTCACCTACATTCTGACGCAAAAGTCTTTGACAGCCCAAGAAGCCACTTTACATGCCGTGGATTTGATGACCGGCGCAGTGGAGACGGTTAATATTCTTTATTAGGCCTTTAATTTATTATGATTTCCCGATAAACAGCTGTAAGCGCTTTATAAATGAAAATTATACAGTTTGTCATATGTTCTGCTCTGATAATACGCAGTTGCAAAGGGAGTCGGTGTTAAAAAAAAACACAAAGTGGATATAATTTGTGTATTTGTTTCTCGGATGCCGTTCACAATGAACACATAGCTATATTGCTTGTTTCCCATTTCTTTAACGTGAAAAATACGTCTCATGGTAACTGAGTTTACATCACGTTATCGACGAGATATACGAATAGTTGATTTCCTTGTGACGTAAGAAAACTTAAGTCCGTGTATCTTCTTCTGACTTGTTTCCTTTAATACAATTATCGTCCTTCTCAAACAAGACTAATTTCATTTTACAGACATCAAACGCCACAATATGGTGTCTCTACTGTCTTGCGCGTAACCCAAGCGCACAAAGAGCGTTTTATCAAGAAGTCAAGTCGCTTTTGGATGGAAGCGATAAGATTGAAGTGGAGACACTCAATAATGCGCCTTATGTGAAGGCATGCTTAAAGGAGACGTTCCGGTGAGTTGGGTTCCTAAATCCAATGGTACTCGGGTGTCCACCAAAAGGAAGTTGTTTCGTCAAAATATTGTTGTTTCGCATTTGATTGAACCAATAGCGAGCGTCAGTATGCTTAGAAGATGCGATCCTGTTACAGATGACTTTCAACTCGAAGAAATAATCGATATACATAGTTTGGGGACACCGAGTATCAGAATGAGATCTTAATTACTTTTGATTTTTTTCAAATATTTTATTTGTTTAGTCTATTAGTCATGTATAAAACTGCTCATTATAATTATGTATAAATTCTAATCTAATGTACGTAAATTATATTAAGTATGTACTTGGTGATTCTTGTCTGTTGTAGATTGTTCCCAATTACGTTTGCAACCAGTCGCAGAATCACACAGGATATTGAGTTGGGTGGTTACCATGTTCCGGCGGGGGTGAGAAACAAATGATATTTTAAATTATGCATAACTAACGCAAATCCTAATTACTATTTGATGACGACAACTGTCATTATTTTACACTTTATTTCGACTATATACAAACTGTGTGTTTCCTATACTTTCGTGGACAATAATATATGAATTGTAAACAACATATTATTTAACAAATCCTATTACGAAAATTAGTTTAATGCTAGCAGCTTCATATTGTGAACAACTTGAATCAGATATGAATGCATACATTTAGTTAATCTGATCATATTGTATTGTAAAGCGCTTTGAGCAATAAGCTGAAAAAACCTTTATATGAATACCAATATAATGATTTATTTGTCTTTTTAGACCCACGTCCAAGCCAACCTCTACGGCATGGGCCATGACCCGAAACTCTTCGAGAACCCGGAATCCTACCAGCCGGAGCGGTGGTTGCGGTCCAGTGGAGATAAAGACAGGGACAGTATCTTGCAGTCCATGTCAATGCTGACTTGGGGCCATGGGGCGCGCATGTGCATAGGTGTGTGTTTAACTTTTTTGTTTTCGTTTAACGATAAAATACAAACACTATAAAAAAATAATATAATACCAACAATGCATGTATGAAATATATCACATGACCTTTTCAGCAATACACTGATTTTTCTGAGTATGTTTGTTCCCTTTTAAAGCTATAGTGATATTTTTTTACGAATTTGCAAAATACTACGATCATGATGCAAAAGAGTTTTATGCACTGCACGAAACTGTAATAGCTATCTAATTCTATAGACTATTCAGTACTGGTAACATTAAATGTTAAATGATTGTAGGACGCAGAGTGGCTGAACAGGAGATTTACATTAACTTGATCAAAGTAAGTAAATAATCAAGTTCCCAAGATCCATCGTCAAAATTAGCCAGACTTAAACAAAAATGGCCTTGCGCAATACAAGGAAACTCCATCAAAAGTATGATAAACACAAATATATAATTGACACGAAGCGCATGACTTGTTTGGTCATCCTCAAAGTAGCTATGTTTCTCAGTTAATAAACCTACATTAATTTGATGACCAAATCCTATCGAATGCACTCTATATCTAAATGCATTTACGTGACTAGAAACTACTTGTCAATTATTTTCAGATTATTCAGAACTTCAGGCTATCTTACGATGAGGAACCGGTTTATCCTGTTTTGAACACGGTTATGACGGCAGATAGACCAGTCAAAATCAAATTCACACCCAGAAAATTGGATTAAGCATGTGTAGTGTGAAAGTTGTTTGAAATATACACTTTAGAAATAGATGTTCAAATCATATTGGGTATTGGCTGTATGAGCAAAAAGCACAGGAATAGCACAGTAATTAACTGTAGAAATCACATAAATGTTACATCGAATTAGCTACATGTATTACTACTAATGTATTTTGAAATATAAGAATAGTGTTTTGTGACATTGTATACAAACTGATTAACTTGTGGTTCGAGAAAACACTTTATTTTTGGATATCGCAAATCAACTCATAAAAACCCTGATTAGACCTCAAAAGGGTTCTTAATTTAGCTCCTAAAGTGATTGAGTTACAGATTTGTGTTAAGTTAATCTCATTAACCCAGAGGAAAAATCAAAATCCGGTTCCAGCAATAAGAACCAAGTATGATGGCCATCCAAAATTAGGCCTCTGATCACATAATAAAAGGACTCCATATAGAATATCAATGATCACGAGACCCTTAATATTCTCAAGCCATCTGATATGCTTTTACCAACCTCCACACTACCTAGATCAGGGCCCATATGCATGAAAAATCTTACATGTCTGAGTGCACTTACATTCTAAGTTCGACATCGATATCTTGGTTGATACTTCGAATTTCTGATTGAATCACTCTGAATAGCTTGAACTCACTTTGAAAATCATATCATTAACTGTTTGATCACATAAATCTACCCATAAATTTAGATTTAACCTATTGACTTAGAATGTAAGTGCACTCAGACATGTATGATTTTTCATGCATATGGGCCCAGGGACCACTTAACGCCTACTACCAAACTTGAAGAGGGCAGCCTGTACCAACCGTTTAAAAAATTTCATTTTTTAAATGTTTAGTTACAAATGTTTTGTTTTGGTTGGGCAGCTGCCCTAATATTCTTTGAAAATAAAATGATGCTAATGGTGAGTTGTTATATGTATGTATGAAATATGTTATTAACAGAACAATAAAAAAACACAACAAAAAAAGCACAATTTCAATTATATGTGAATTTAATAAATACATCACCCTAAAATTAAAACCTGCAAAACTCTCATTTCAACCAAAACCCAAATGTATATTTTTATCCCCTTCATCACAGACAAGACACCCCCCCCCCCCCCC
>LQRL01027133.1:3111-14754 GCA_001703475.1 Hydroides elegans
GAAATAGCCAGCCTTTATTTTTTTAAAACAAAAATTATACAATTACTACGCACCCGGGCATTATCACAACAGATAATGACCGGGTCGTTATGCCCTGTAAAATGCTTCAACCATGCAATAATGTCATTTAATATGTTTTTGGTGGTGGCAATAATATGACAGAGGGGGCAAGAATGTAACAGCCTCTTATCTGTAATACTCTTGTCGGGGGCAAGAGTATTACTGTAATATTCTTGCCGGGGGCAAGAATTTAGGGAGGGGCAAGAATATTACGGTACGCGGGGAGCCGATTTCAGGGCTGAAAACGGTCTACCATTCACTTTACATGGTTGATTTCCTGAAATCGGCTACCATTGGCATCATGAGGCATATTTAGAGACGGAGCAGATTCTGATTCTGATACCAATGTATCGCCCACTTTGCTCACCAAAAAGGCTGTATTTTTATTCAAACCGAAGCAATGTAGGTTATGCCCGTTGACTTGTTGTCTTGCTCACCCATAAGATAACGGTAGTCATTGAAGTTGAACATGCTGCATTTATCTATTCGCTATTCGTTAATTGTATTTTATATTCTTTCTTTACTCAAATTTAAGTGCGAATGAATACATAAACAACACGCAGTCTCGTCAAACCATCATATTACTCGATATATTATTCAATTTGTTTGTTCATTAGCTTATTGATAAAATCGCAAACATTGGCAATTATAGTAGATCTGAATGAATGAGAAAAAGTCACATAGACATTGTATAATAAATACCTTGCAATATTTCAAATGGATATGAAGCCATATTCCAAAAGGATAACATATTAACACGGGAAATATCAAGATTAAAGGAAAACATATTCCATCAAAAGTAAAACAAATATATAATAGATCAAGGATATCAAAGCCGGCGGCAAAGGTTCCCGTATACAAAAGCAAGATATTTTGGTGAGCAAAGTGGGCAACACATTGGTATCGGTTGGACGACACATTCTTAAGGGTAAGGAGACACATTGGTCGTGCGCGACACATTGGTATAGATTGGGGAGACACAGTGGGAAATGGGAGACACAATGGTAGAGGTATGGGAGACACAATGGCAAACCTCTATTTGGGAGAAACAATGGCATGGGAGACACAATGCACGTAACACACGCTCTTTAACTAGGATTTTGCAGTATTTTAGTAGTGCTAGGCATTTTCAAGTTTCAATGTGTTTAATCAAAAATTGATTTTAAATAAACAGTAATCTATTACCGAAATAAAAATATGTAATAATCAAACTACGTAAAATATAACGCTTATACCAATAGTTGTCTTCGTGAAAACAACCATTTGAAATGGTTGTTTCATCCTATGTATCCTACATTTATGGATCATCTTCGGAAAAGTAACTCAGTACACAATTGGACTATTACTAATAACTAACCTTTTGCTCCGTAGGGAGTTCCATCGAAACTAGATTCTAAGTCGATCCTTTTTGAATGAATAATACTTATTTCAATTAAATTTGTTCCATTTTCATTCATTCCTTAACATGAAATCGTTCTAACTTTTTCTGTCGAGTTGTTGCTTCAAAACACAGCAACCGTTGCATAGCAAATACAATTGAGGCAATTCTCATAATTCAAAAACATTTCTAATGTGACGTCACAAACAAGCTCTCTCTGTCAATTGAAGGGCTTAGAGCATAAACATGTTTAGTGCGAAATCATAGTTTTGAGAAAAACGGCATTGAAAGTTCCAGATTTTTGTAACAAAATATTCAGCATGTTTATTGAGAAAGACATATTTATGCACTATGCAGTTCACTTTTTCGTTATAAAGAGAATATAGGTATTTTACATGTTTATCGCGAAAGACATATTTGTGCATTGAACAGATAAACTTTGCGTGGGTATGGCAAATTGCATGGGAATAACAAGTTTATTGCAATAGACTAGTTTTTGCACGTAAAACACTGAATATCAGGGTTTAAATCAGTATTTTAAGGATTTTTAAACATGAAATTGGTCGATAAATGTTCATCGTATCACCTTGATACTCAAAGGGGTGTTAGTTCACATATCGAAAATATTGACTGTGTTGTTATCTCAAAAACATGTTTTTCGCACTAAACATGTTTATGCTCTAAGCCCTTCAATTATGCATTGTGATCGTCCTGGGATGAGTATTATGAATAATACCAGGATCGTCATAGAATGTTTTCTGTCGGGATTTTATTATTTTTATCTTCTTTTTTTTTGGATAGAGAAAAGGATCAAAATTATAACGTGGCTTTCCTGATTGACGTTTTACTCTCTAAATCTATTGAATTGGTCGATGAGACAAACTTCAGCCATGTTTCATTTAATTTGTTCATCATCTTATTAAGATCATTTTTGTCAAGAAAACACACTGTATACTATGTCCACTTCTAGGGGTAATTAAGTTTTATATGCTTGTAATATTTCAGCGATTTTGATTAGATACATTAAAAAGAAAAAAGTCATTTTGAAGTATACTTGACGTTTAAGATAATCACTTCAAAAACTAAGTCTAAGCAAAGGCTTGCTTCTACTTTAGTAGTGCAAGGAATTGTCACGTTTTCAAGGTGCTCATTTAAATAAACCGTAAATAATCACTGAAATAAAGAGAGTAAAATAATCAAAATGCGTTAAATACATAATGCTTATACCAATAGTTTTCTCCTCGTTGTTTCCATGTAAAAAAAAAACAAACAGCGTGGAAACAACAATCATTTGAAATGGTATAGCTTTATCCTATGTGACACATTTAGGGATCATCTTTGCAAAAGTAACACAATTGGACTATTTCTAATAAGGGTGTGTCTACACGGAGCAAACCAAACTTCAAACCAAACGTTAAACCACTTAAGGTCGTGACGGCAATCAACAATATTTTATTCATATAAAATCTTAATTTGATTTGAGATAAGATTCAATTAAGAAAATGAAGCAAATAGGTTACTATAAATCCTACATTGATTCGCATTTGGCAAATATTATCACGTAATAATTAGTCATCTCGATTATTAAGGCAGAAGTAATATAATCACTGATAGTTCATTGTTACGTAATAAACATAATACGTAATACGTTAAAATGTAAACTGCAGTCACGACCTTAAGTGGTTTAACGTTTGGTTGATGTTTGGTTTGCTCCGTGTAGACACACCCTAACTTACCTTTTGCTCCGTAGGGAGTTCCATCGAAACTAGGTCGATCCTTTTTGAATGACTAATACTTATTTTAATTAAATTTATTCTATTTTAATTCATTCTTTAATATAAAATCTTCCTAACTCATTCTGTCGAGTTGTTGCTTCAAAACACAGCAAACGTTGCATAGCAAATACAATTTAGGCTATTGTCATAATTCAATAACATTTCTATATTATGACGTCACAAACAAACCCTCTCTATCAATTATGCATTGTGATGGTCATAGATTTTTTTTTCGGGATTTTATTATTTTTTTTCTTTTGTCATAATAGAGATGAAGTTAGAGATGAGGATCAAAATTATAACGTTACTTCCTTGTTGACTTTTTACTCACTAAATCTATTGAATTGGTCGATGAGACAAAATTCAATCATGTTTCATGTTTCATTTAATTTGTTCATCGTCTCTTTAAGATCCTTTTTGTCAAGAAAACACATCGTATATTATGTGAAGATTACCTCACGAGCTGTTCCTCACAAAAGGTGTTCCCCCAGCAAATCCCAGCTGACTTGGAGATTTTGAGGAAATTCGTTCTAGCTTGGAGATTACTAGCTTGGTGATAACTAATGAGAATGATTAATTGATAATTAATAGATATTGCTTGCAATTGTCTTATAACCTGTAATTTGTAAATAATGATAGGTAATTAAGTTGTTTTCAAAAGTTTAATATTTGCAGAAGCTGTTCCTTTTCTGCTCCAAGCTGGCTAGAAAAGGGAGGAACAGCTCAGCTGGCTTGGAAAAAGGAACACCTTTTTGTAATGTTCATAAAGGATGATTGTCTTCTTGTTAGTCTTTCTTAAGTTGTTTTAAGGTGGGTTTACAACATTTTGAAAAATGTGTCGTGGGGTGCCCTTATTATGTTCACTAGCTTCAAGGAGTAGAGTCTAATATCCTAGCATATGGGCTGCGACCTGGTCGCCGAACGAATAAACTAAAATTGAGGATTTGAACAAAACATTTTCAACATAAACATGAATTGAATTTTTACGATGACATCCTGATATTCCCGCCCTTTATTATGCAGATATGTTTAACATATATATATATATATATATATAGAACAGCACAGAAAGAATCCAGAAATTATCCAATCATTTGTATTGATCCTTTTTAAGAAAATGTCAAGCATTTAACTTTACGTTTTAGCCAATGCCATATAATCTGTATTTGAGAGTTGATGTATATGTGACCCAACTTATTTACATTACAAATTATAACATATAGGGATCCTATAACCTCATGAATCAATAAAGGCATAAATCGAATTATTTGAAATGCCGTTACAAGTTGTCAAACCACAGTGTTTTGTTTGTCTTTGACATGACCTATATAAGCGACATTGTGAGCCAGCCCATTGTTTACCATTTCTGACCTTCTATAAAAACGCCATATTCCGTCTGCAATGCTTAACATCGTTCTCAAAAACTGCCTATCTAAATACATGTTAATTTCCAAAATCAACAAGATAAAAATTATCTGAATAATAATAACGATATCAAATGAACATCGTGAAAATTCTGAATCCAATGGTGTAATTCTCAATCACGCGACATAATGATATCCTTATTAAAATTGAATTTAAACAGGTCGCGATAGCCAAATTTGAAATTTAGTTTAGTTTTATACGCTTGTAATATTTCAGCCATTTTAACAAGTCACGTTGAAAAAGAAGTACTAGATGGAAGGTGCCCATTTAGAGCACAGCTATCTACAATCATTTTCTCTTATACATATGACTGTTTATATATAGACTCTTTTCAATAAGCTATCTTTATTTTAAAAAAGGAAAATTCTGTATAGTCAAATTATGTTATGTTTAATATTTCAACTAATCTGGAAAAGGTCTGTATACATAATAAGGTACAACGCTACTATATTAGTTCAAACCTTATCCAAGTGTGCAATAGTTTGAATTTAAATCAAATATATCATACCAAGATATAACTATAACTATTCAAAAGATAGTTATATGGTTTGAGGTACTGCATGCTTTGAGTATTGATTATGTGTCACAGCTAGTGCTTTTATAGCGAGAGCTGCTCTTGCACAAATGCCTGTCCCATTATTGATCGTATTACGTCAGTGACGTATCTACAATGTTTTTCAGTGAGGCGATTAAAAAGGCCTTTCCTAGCAAGAGTTGGCTCTGTTTTTTTTTTAAATAAATAATACCTATATTATATAGTAAATCGAATTCTAAACTACCTATGCTACATGTCTGACATGTATTTTATATTATTATAAGTATTTCACGGTGTCTTTCGACCTTTAATGCATCCAAAAAGGGATCACGGGAAGGGTGGTGGAGTTTTCCCTAAATCATCGAGTGATCGCAATACCTGCATATTTTCGTAAACGAAAAGATTGCAGATAATAAGATATAAAATGAATATATGAATGTAAATTACTTACTTAAATAAAAACACTTTAAACATGCAATGGATCAGTTATTTTTTTCCATGTTTCTATGTAGTTCAATCAACCCACAAAACCAAAAGTAACGAGCAATAGTATTAGTTGAGTATTCGATGGCTTACCCTCTCGGATTGAAGGACTTTTCACGTTAAACATACGATTTTTATTGTTGGCTTAGCTGAAATGCTGTGTTTTATTACTACATATTTGATGCGATATATGTTACTATCAATCATTAATATCATAGTTATTGCAATATGGATTTTTATATATGCACACTAAGAATACATATATAGAGGACAATCTGGTCAATGGTGCTTTAGGCACAATTAAACATAATCATATAGACATAGATAAACCGTTATCTGGTATAATATTTGTACTTTTTGATTCGCCAAATATTGGCAAAAAATCAAAATTAAAATCCACAAACTCTGATTGTGTACCGATTCATGCAGTATCTGAAACTTTTTGCATGCCTGGTAAAGCTAAATCTATTCAGGTTGAACGCACCAAATATCCTGGAGCTTTAGCCTGGGCAATTACAGTTTATAAGTCTCAGGGTAGCACTTATCAAAATATGATTGGGCATATCTCTTCCAAATCTCGTGCTCAACCTGGTCAAATGTATACTATGTTTAGTAGGGTAACATCCAGTAAAGGTCTTAAATTAGTTAGGTTCGATCCTGATAAAATAAAAGTAAATCAATCGGTTTTGTTAGAAATGAAAAGACACATATGCTGTTAAAAATATTTACTCCATATTTTGATAGTGGTTTAGTTGTAGCTCAAATTAATATCAGATCATTAACATCACATTTTAGAAATATCAACTCCATAGTTAGTCTATTAAATGCTGATGCTGTCTGGTTTAATGAAACATACACCTTTGTGTACAATGATCATATTATCAATGAGATGCATTATTGTGCTACTAGTTTAGGTCATGGTGTTATAATTTATAGCGAAAATCCAATTGTTAATATTATAAATTATGTAAATATTATTGAGGTTGTAGCAGGTATTGTTAACAATGTATTGGTTTTGAATCTTTATATTCATTCTTTTATCACATTTAGGGATCATCTTTGCAAAAGTAACACAATTGGACTATTTCTAATAACTTACCTTTTGCTCCGTATGGAGTTCCATCGAAACTAGATTCTAAGTCGATCCTTTTTGAATGAATAATACTATTTCAATTGAATTAATTTCATTTTTATTCATTCTTTAATATGAAATCGTTCTAACTCTTTCTGTCAAGTTGTTGCTTCAAAACACAGCAACCATTGCATAGCAAATACAATTGAGGCAATTGTCATAATTCAATAACATTTCTATTGTGACGTCACAAACAAGGCCTCTCTGTCAATTATGCATTGTGATCGTCCTGGGATGGGTGTTATGAAAATAATACCAGGATCGTCATAGAATGTTTTCTGTCGGGATTTTATTATTTTTTCTTCTTCTTTTTTTTTAATAGAGAAGAGGATCAAAATTATAACGTAGCTTTCCTGATTGACTTTTTACTTACTAAGTCTATTGAATTGGTCGATGAGACCAACTTTAGTCATGTCTCATTTAATTTGTTCATAATCTCTTTAAGATCCTTTTTGTCAGGACAACACACAGTATATTATGTTCATTTCTAGGAGTAGAGTCTAGTTTAGTTTTATATGCTTGTAATATTTCAGCCATTAAACGAGTCACGTTGAAAAAGAAATATACGATATAATTCATGGTCTAGTATATGAATATAAATTACTTACTTAAATAAACATTTGAAACATGCAGTTTAAAGCTGTGCAGTCGATCTGCTAATTTTTTACTATGTTTCTATGTTGTTCAATCAACCCACAAATCAAAAAGTTACATGCAATAGTATTATTTAGAAAAAATAATAACTGAGTATTAGATAGCTTACCCTCTCTGCTTGAATGATTTTTTTTTGTTAAACATGCGATTTTTGGTATTTTATTTAGCTAAAATGCTGTGGTTACTTTCTATCATTTATATCATTAGTATCGCAATATAGACTTTATCTTTCATTAAACTTTGATAAGTTTCTGTAAACATATGAGCCATTGTTTGTTATGGTGTGTTCCCCTGGCGACACATCGGTCAGAAATAATAAAATTAAATTGTTGCGTCACAAACGCAATTATTTGAAATAAATTGTTATTGTTTGTACAATTCGCATAAAGGTATTGCCACGCGCTTGTAGACTTCTTTTGCGGCACAGCGAAAGTCAAATAGTGAATATAGTGAATCCTGTGAAATTGCGACCGCAGGATTTTTCCGTATTTTGTTTGTATTACCACAATAGCGTGTCCGTACCTTAAGACAAGGTAATTAAACAGGGTCGATGTATAGCTATACTATCTGCCAAAAGAAATTATAAGCTTTAAAAAGTTTCACCATCATCATCATGAAATATAGATGTCTACAGGATTCTATAGTCTCATGCCAATGCCATTCCTTAAGGTGTGAGTTGAGGTCAAAACCTTAATAGCCCCCAACCGGGGCCTAGGGGCCCGGAGGGGGGGGGGGAGGCTATTAAAACGGGTTGATTTTTTAGACCCTAAAATTGACGAAATTTTCTTTCGTCAAGCCCTAGTACGAAAACGGTAATACATAGCTATAAAAATGAGTGGGACGAAATGTGTTAAAAGTAATAAGGTAGATGCCCGACCTCTTTATTTCTTATTCAATAAATGATAACTTAGGAATTTGGCTTTAAAGTTAAAAATGTGCAACTTTTTTTTTGGAAATATGACGCAAACAATTGAAGTGTAACAATTACGCTTCGCAACAATAGCTATGAAAAGTATGCTTGTGACGTAATTAATCCATTGTTCAAGTTGCATAACAATTGAATTTTGCATCACAAAAGGATATAGTGCATAATAATCGTTAAGAAAAATAAATATGTTATGCTAATTTCCCATAGTTTGTTATAAACAGGAATCCATTAATATACGAGAATGAATATTCTAATTCTTCTATTCATCATATATTTTTTGAGCTAAATGAAAATGTTTGGGTGTTCTATTGAAATATTTAGAATATCAGAATCACTTAAATTCAACTATGTGTTCATATGCAAATCGAATAGTTATATATTTGAAGAATCAATCAAAAATGAGAGAAACATAATAGAGAGATAGTAACAGGGGAAATAAAACAGGGAATGAAGAAAAGGTAGAACAAGAATTGATACGGGAGGGTGGGAGGTTGGGGGCTTTACCCTATACGATGGCATGTTTGTTAATGGAAGTCAGACATGGTACTTCAGTTTGCAATTTTTGACTGGCAAATAAACCATGTTACATAAATGCCAGTTTTCTAACTTTTTATTACATTCCCATTTAACACACATAACCATATAATGAACTCCTAAATATCCAAAGTACAGTATACTGGAGGCCGGTGTTTGCAAAGGAACAGTGGTACGTCATTTTAACTGGTCTAGAGGTATAATTAATCGTTCACAGTAACGATATTAGGGCAAAACGAGAACCCGGGTTGGACTTTGAATTCGGAGTAGCAGATTAAAAAAAACACAGAATCAGAATCAATGGATCCAGATGCTATTCCTGTAAAACCGGATTCGCCGTGCACCAGTAAAGGCAGCTCAGACACCAGGTCCGACGACCAGTCCGATCAGTCCGAATACGGTGGTTAGACGTTTGCGCGGACACGAAGAACGCGCTCGCATAGTATTCGAACGAGCAAAACGACCATTAATAGGATACAAATTCATAAATTGAAATATTTATAAATTGAATGCATGAATCTAAACCTAATATCTGAACTAATATTTTATCAATCAATTTCATGTGATGGGACAGACTTTGGTACAAAACAAGACTTTAAATGTTGTGCGACAAAAATTGGTTATTTTCAGTCTTCAGTATCTATTTCAGGGGTTGATATATAGAATAATATGTAAAATTGAATAGGCTGTGAGCATAGACCAAGACAAAAATTATGAACTAGGAATTTTTATCAACTGAGTACAAAACAAGCCAATCTTAAATTGCGTGCGATCAAAATTAGTCATATTTTTGCATCTTTCAAATTCATAGCATACTTAATATTGATTGAATGCTGAATGCTCTCTTTTGAATATCATCGTGTATTGTTGTCTCTGTTTATTTATACTTTCTTGATTAAATATAGTGCACCATTTCATTCATAAATTGGTTAGTATTCTAATTGGTTTGAAATACGAAGCACGGATCGAACGATCAACTCTAAGATTTGTCATGGCTCTCTACCACTGATCTATAAAGGCTCCTTTTAAATTTCGGTTACACTTATCTGTAGTCTAAAGTCGCCTTAATATATCATATCAAAACACTTTGTTACTTTTTATATCAATCACCTCACACCTGTCACATACCTGCCAACTCTATTACGAGCATTTGACCTGATCAATGAATTGGTTGTAGCTCCATCCTTCAAGATATGCAAACCACAACACCTAAAAACAAGACACAATATATATTATTTCATGAGTGCTTAAAATTATTTTGTTTCAACCAGGGCAAAATATCAGATACTGTTCTGTTTTAATGACTAGTTTAATACTCTTAACACCATAGGGTAAAGGGATTAAAATGCTTAATGCGATTATATAATGACAACTTTAGTCTCAAAATCGCCCCATTTTCCATCACTGACATTAGGGCCTGGCTACATTAGAAGTGATTCCAAGATTTTTAATCCAAACAAACCATGTCTTTCAATTTAATCTTTTTTGAAAACCCAAGAATACTCATTGCGTTTTTAAAGCTAGACATAGTACATTATGAACGTTTCTTTGTTATATTATATTAATTACATTATTATTTGTTCACTAAACAGAAATCCTTCGGGAAGATGTTTATATATGGAATAATAACCGAAGGGTCCTAATCAAAATGGTTATTGGCCCGAGGGATAGGGAAAAGTAATGCCCAAGCCCGAAGGGCGCGGGCATTACTTTTTCCTATCCCGAGGGCCAATAACCATTTTGATTAGGATCCTGAGGTTTTTGTTCCTTTTATTGCATGGATTTCCGCATTTTTCGAACACTTTTTTCGAGTTTGCAGCGTGAACTATATTTGTGTAACGCTTGCGTAACTTTACGTAACGTTGCGTAAAACGGCTATTTTCGAAACAATCTCCCTACCTTTTTGGATAGTGTTTTCGAAACTGGTCTGTCGGTTTATGAAGATATAAGAATACGTCCGAAGTCACTTGATGTTATTCAAAACAGTCTTTGGACATATTCTTTCAGTTTGGTCGTATTTTGTTATAGACACTTTCGATTTCTTCGCCCCTTTGAATGCATAATATTCACAATTTTTCATGTCGTTAATCACTCCATACATCTGCTTTAAACTTGGCATTTCGTCGATTCTATCCATCAATGCTTCATCAATATTAATTTATTGTTTCACATCATCATTCTAATCCTTATATTAGATCACAAATCCTGAAGTTTTATTCCTTTTATGTTAAATATCAAGCATATTTCAGTCCCTTTTCAAATGCTGTTCTGATTCCAGGCTAGGAACATGCTTACACTTTTATTAGCGTTCGGTTTATTAACTTTTTACGTTAAAATACAAATATATAAACTTATTTATTCTATTTTCATAAACATGTGTTATCCTGTCACATTCTTTTCAGTAACTGCAGTAAACAACATTTCATTACGTAGAATTTGAATTTTGACGTCACAATTACAATACTAGGTCAAGATCACCGAGTACTGAGTGACCGAGCGTGTGTGTCCTACAACCAAGACAGTTGTCATAACGTACTCGTGAATATGCTAATTGAGTAGAGAATGCGCCCATATGCAACAGGAGCCAAAGCAGCAACTGGGCGGTCCGGGTTCAATTCCTGACAGGGGCAATTTTTGTGTTATTGAAATGAAATAGCCATCTTTATTTTTTTAACAAAAAATATACAATTACTACGCACCCGGGCATTATCACAAAAGATAATGACCGGGTGGTTATGC
>LQRL01027154.1:0-14552 GCA_001703475.1 Hydroides elegans
GTGGCGGGGCTTTCCACAGAGGGGGGGGGGGTTGATTTTCGTGGGGAGGGGAGGGGTTACTTTTGTCCAGAAAACACATAATTAGAGGTGTGTGTTTTTGGGTTATTTTCGAAATTTGGAAAAAAATATGTTAGAGGATTTACAGATATTCTAATTTTGGACTTCGCGTGATGACAAACTCGGCTATCTCACCAATGATTTAGTTTGACGTTTTCACATGTCGATAATTCCTATTGTTCCTTTTATTACATGAAACTACTCTTTTAAAATGGACAATAGACAGGATTGCCACTGCCTGGCAATATTAAACTTGATATTTGATTACATTGCCCTACATAATGCTTCAAACATGTAATTAGTTAATATACTTTTAAATATCCCTTTTTAAAATATCCGTTTAAGATATATTTCTTTGAATATTTATGAATAAATTTGTTTAATCCACTAGTTAATTAATCGTCGATTATCCATAGAATACATGTTTTCATGTTATATATATTCATTGAATGACACGATTATCCATAAGGCCTTTAAACTATGAATCAGTCCATGTATCCATTTCGAGTGGTCAGTATACTCATCTCGGGGGATAAATGATAGGAACAGATATAACATATTTGTATAAGGCAACAAGGGACTAGGGACATCCTGTGTGTTTACAGTGTGAATGATCAATGAATGCTCTACATTTTTATTTTACGAGTGTAAAACACCATACAATCAGCGCAAATGCACGTTCAGCTATGTGAGCCTGGACCTTAAGTCCACACACACAACGTGAAAAGCCGTTTAGCTGACTGCTGCATTGTTCTCATTACTTGGACAATAACGCTCATTACATGAAAGTATGATAAGCTCAGTAAACTTTGATGGAATACTTTCCGACTGGTTCGATATTTTAAACGGAGTGAAGCAAGGTGGTGCTCTTGCCACGATACTCTTTTGCATTTTCTTCTTGCTTCTGGCACCCATTCGACTCAGTGAAATAATGCGTACACATAAGTCCAATATAGGCTCCGTGCAGTGATCAAACGAAGAGAAGTAAAGATCTAGGACCTGCTTTTTGATGACGGTGCAGTCCTAGTTCCACACAGCGAGGAAAAACTACATCGCCATATGAACCGACTATCGAATTCTTGCACAAAATTGCGCAATAACATTTGCTTGAAAACTATTAGCGTCACGAAGCTCGTTGTCATGGCGCAAGATGCACCACTTCTACTTTTTATATCACTAAAAGCTACCCCTTTTGAAGTGGTTCAGAAATTCTGCTAACTCGGCTCAATTATCAGTGTAAGCGTATAGCTTGACGAGGAACTAAACATCAACATTGGTAAAGCTTCCTCAATATTCGGCAGGCTCTCAAAACGTGTTTGGAACAAATACCCAATTAACATGTAAAGCCAAAAACTATTCCTCTATCGGAAACAATATTTGAGAGTCTCCATATCCAAGTTAAGCTACAAAATGCTACGTGGCAATTTTTTGTTATCTATCGACCCCCATCTAGTGCGGCAAATAAACTGTCTTTCTCTACCTTTAGGGAAGAATTTTAGGATTTTATCACTGAAATCGATTCGAAATTCAAACACTTTGTTATTCATGGCGATTTCAACATCAATATGGATAGTTTGCGGTCTTCTCAGACTAGTGATTTTTCTGACATTCTGGATACTTTTAATCTTACTCAGTTTGTGCCAGTACCTATTCATAGGGCAGGGCATATTCTTGATTTTCTTAGACTAGTACAAACCCGTTATTTACCAGATGCGATGACCTACATATCTCGGATCATAAATGCGTTATTTTCGATATCCCCCATAGAAAATCGCCATCTATTATCCCGGACTTTATTTTAGGATAATCATCATGCCCTTTCAGATCTCTGTGATAAACACGCACCAACTGCAGCCAAATCCATTATTTTACGACCCAATAGGCAATGGTAAAACCAAAATATTCGATCTGCAAATGTTCTCCGCCGCCGTTTGGAAAGAGAAATGATCAAATCTGGATTACAAATCGATAGAACAACATACAAAAGCAGTGTGAACTCATGATTTTTTTGCTTAACAAAGCGAAACAGGAGTTTTATTCGCATAAAATACTCATATCTAAGGATGATAAGTTTTTCTCCCTCACAAAATGGATAATGAACTGGTCCAAGGAACCCCAGCTTTCCAGTGGTCTTCGTGATGTTCAGACCTTTTCTAGTCGACAAGCAGTCGAATATTGAAACCCTCGAACAACTTCAGTCGGATACTATCGAATTAGTACACGTCAGGTCTTTAAAGTACGCAGCGATCTGGCTTCGTCGTTAGAGAAGAAACAGGTGTCGGTGCTCATCTATTGGACCTGTCCGTCGCTTTCGATAAAATTAGTCATAGGCATTTACTGTGTCGTTTGGCAGACAGGTTCTATATAAATGGAGCGGCATTAACTTGGATTAGATCGTATTTATCAGACCGGGTTCAAGTAGTTAAAGCCTGCGGTAAATACTCACCGGAAGCCGTACTAGACTTTGGTGTACCCCAGGGCAGTATCCATTGCTCTTCGCTTTATACACCACCCCAGTATCGGAAATAGCTACCCGAAACGGTTTACGTGTCCATCTATATGCAGATGACACTCAACTGTATGTGACACTTGATAACTCCAATCACATCGTGTATTCTATTGAGCGCTGTATGAGCCAATTCAAAGATTGGAGGACGGCTAATTTTCAACGCTTGAATTCAGATAAAATCTGAAAATTATCCTTGTATATATTAACAATTATAACGATAGCGTACATATATGCTTCGTGCCACTACGCATATCAATGCCTTCTCAGTTTTATTGATAAAACACACTACATTATTATTGCATGATATCTAGACCATATATATACATCATTCTATTTTTATCGGGATAGTTCTTGCTTATAGCTATCGGTATGGGTATCCTTTCTGAAACCACTATAAGTTTGATATGATTTTTTGATGTGATTCATCATTCTTTTTTTCGAAAGTCAGCATAAAAATAAAGGCCTTCGTCTAGCATATAACCACTGTAGTACATTATGTGCTGGCTCTCAAATTTGGCCATGCTACTTTTTCGAGAGCATGTACGAGTTATGTCTATCGTTTTGAGGAGCCTTTGGGAATACATTGTTTTTTTGAATTATGGTTTGAGTATAACGAGGCCTCCGTGCTATGCAATTGTGAGTCGAAGCATGTCCCACTTAAATGTAAACTATCTCCTAGAATGGTTGTTGTTTCAAAAAAAGCTTGAGGCCCAAATCCAACCTGCTGGTTATCTTGTAGCTAGGTAACAACAACACAAAGTGAAACACACCCATACATGTGTGCTTGCTATATATAAATATTTGGATAGTTGTTGACCGACCCCCTTCCTCCCTTCTCTCAATCCCCGTTTGTATTAACCAGTATGCATGGCATGGAAATGACTGTTGCAGCATGTGAAGATTAGCCTTAATTTCTTCATTCTTTGGACATTTCACATTGCCTAGTTAAGGTAGTAAGTGCTGATAAGTAGGTGTTGCATTCATGCGAATCATAGCTTAATACTATACATGCCACCGTATGCAATGTCGATGTTACCAAGTAAGTAAGTGTTGGTTTTCATATTTTTTTTTCATTTATTTGCCAATTGTTCATGACACCAATATATGAATGATAATGCAAAATTTTTCAATTCGTCGTAATTTTCAATCAGGGGCTTTTTACTTTAAAATGTCAAGGTTTATATGTTAAAAAAATGCAATTAATTCATATGAGCATTGATAACTATACAGTAATATGACGAATAACTATGATAAGATAAACATTATGAATTATTACAATATATCTCAAATGTATATGTGTCGAACCTGTCAGATGATATCAATACTCAGCTACGGTATAAAAAACGCGTCAAACTGTTGTTTTTTTTTCAATAACAAATACTGAGAGTGAACCAGCATTAAAGAAGAAATAATGTATTTGAATTGATTCACTGGTGTGTGAAAGATTTCTTCTGTTACTTATGCCTCTATTTCAATGATGTAAAAACGTCCTTGACTATTTCTGCATGATCATCATGCCATCTCTATCCGACGTGCCCATTAATATTTTTAGAACCACTTGCGAGACATGTCAGGTGTTCGGCTCCAATCGTCTTCCAGATTTTGTCAGTAACAATCGATTGAATATCTTCGTTTTCCCCTCGCTTACTTCGTTCATACATTTAAAAATGCCATTTCATATGTAATAAACATATTTGTTTTGTGTTCACTTTATTTTAACGATTCGTTGATTTTAAACAAAAAAATGATACTTGTTTACCTGACGTTATTATTGTAATCATGGTGTTGAGGTCATATGTAGACTGATGCAGTTGTTTTAAATGTTTAAGGCAAACGACATTATATAAATACATATCAGTCGCAAAAATATTTACTGACAACATTTTAAGGACTGGCAACAATCTGATTTAGCAAAAATTCCTTAGTGATATTTTATTACGCATGCCATAGTAAATTTGGTATTTTTCATACACATCAGGATACCATTAAAGGGGTTTGAAATATATTTGTTTTGGATATTAAATTCATGGTTTGCTAAAGAATAGTGTCGTGTATAATTCCCAGTTTCTCTTGTTATAAAGAACTCAATTCAAACATTCAAAGAACTCAATTTAGACATTCAAAGAACTCAATTCAGACAATAAGGATATAAATCCGTCATTTACTATGAATACTAACGTTTCCCGAGGTCATAATCTAAAGATTCTCAAACAGCGATGTAATAAAGATGTACGTAAGCACTTCTTCACATATCGAGTGGCCAACGAATCGCCAACCTCTGGAACGAGCATCCTAGCAAAGTAGTCGAGTCGAAGAGCCTCATGGCATTCGAGCGAAATCTCGACGCACACTGGAAGAATGCCAAATTCAAATGTGACTATACAGCCCCATACCCTTGCCGTTAATTGCCAAATGTATGCGCACCAATAAATTCAGCAAATATCACTACTGATCTGGATATAGAGGTCTTACAGGACCTGTGTCCAGAGGAGATCCTGTAGGTTATCCCGTAAGTTAAAAAATTAACACCACAAATTGAAAGTATCATTATTATGGCTGTTCATGAATAATTATGAATACAAAGATAACGCTTGTTTCAGCTTAGTAATTTTCACTGTTGATGTTTTTGTGGCTAAATGTTTGATTATCCGGGTACCTGAAATTCCACGATCAGAAAATCCCCAAAGACCGTTAGAATTTATCGTTATTTTTAGCTGTTCGATACATATAACGAAAATCGAACAACATATTCCAATAAAGAACTCTCTTATATTTACATACCGAGTAAGTTTAAATTTCAAAGAGCTACTCACTTGGCGTTTTATTTGTTTTTTGTTTAACATGAGCCCGGTTTCCTAGGACGCTTTTACCACGGTTAGACATATTTTTTTAACGATCTTTTGGTTTAAATACGACTCAGCCTCATATCAAAGGTGTATCCGAAATATTCTATCCCATTGTTTAATGCCACATTTACTTAGTCGGCCTTGTTTGTTAGATGTCATTGTGACAGGAAAGTTAAGATTAACACAAATAGAAGGTTTAAGGCCTTCAGTTTAGTTTCGAGGTGTCCAAAATCGCGTTCTTGTACACTCATACACACTTTACTTTTTGATTGAATCGTAATGACTTGTTGATTGACTCAAAACAAATGCCGCATTATATTCATGTAACATTAAATATTCCTACAAGTATAGTCCGAATTGAATATACCAGGAGTTGTGCTTGAACGAAGTCTAATGAGTCAAATACAACATACATTTGAATTTGTGAGCATGGTTCAAAATCATGGAAGACCATATATTAAAAAATATGTTATAGCATAAAACATAAGTACCCCCGGTATATTAAAAAAAAAACAGAACGACTGAAGAAGCAATGTTACACTTATGAGCTAGAATATCGTGAGTTTAAGGATTAATTCGATATCATGAAGTCTAAGAAAATGTGGCATCGTGACATAAACACTGGTCGAGAGGTCAGATTAATTCCGGATGACCAAGAATTATAAACATACCATACGAATAGAATCAGAAAAGCTCAAGAGAAGAAGCGATTAAAAAACTGTTAGACTGTTCGTAACGCTGTAGACATGTCCGTATACTACAAAGTAACCCTCTAGATTTCTAACCAGGAACCCGAACCAACATTCCAGGTCGGGTACCCGAGGCGATTTTCGGGTACCCGACTACCCGAGATACCCGACACAGCTCAATTAAAGTCAGCTCATTTTGGTTTCATGCTAATGTATATACATGCTTATACTGTTAAAGTACTATTATTTGAATACATAGCAGTTTTATATTGGATGTTAGAAAATAAATATCTTTTTGTTTCCTTGTTTAGATACTTGTGTACTAGGCGATGGCTGTGTTCTTCGATCACAAAGTCCAGTCGCCGGTACAGGGGCAGTTCACAGACATACAATGGCATAAAACTGCGCCCTTCCTAGCCGTAGCGTGTGTGGCTGAACCAGCTGGAAATGGAGTCGTTAACTTATTCATGGAAGAGGTATTTATAATTTGATATAAGTGTTGTATAATTATATATAATTTGTGGTTTGGTCGAACACACAGAAATTTACATATGTATTTTGATTTTTTGTAAAAAGCAGAACCGAAAAAAAACGACACATGACAGCCCATAAATGAAATCTGTTTAGGGGCCCGATATAAATATCGAAATATTAAGTTATCTTCTATAGACGTCCCATTTTCTCGTTTCATAATAATTAAGCCTGGTGTTATTAATATCACACTATATAATTTAAATTCAAATTTCCAGGGTGAGTACGTATCAGAATGCCAACTAAAACGTTCCAAGCCTGCAACTATCATACAGTGGCATCCAACAAAGAAGATCCTAGCCGTCGGTTGGGCAACCGGTGAGATCAGCCTGTGGAATCAACAGGACAAGGAGATCAATGAAGTCTTTCCTCTCCATAAACACGAGATCACCGTCCTTCAGTGGTCGTCCAATGGCACACGATTGCTGTCGGGAGACTCGGTAATTATATATATTTTGGATTGATTTATATAATATCAATTGTATTTTTGCTTATATACGTTTTTGAAAAGTAATATTTAGCTATTTTTGTATACATTTTGTATTTTCATTGAAATAGTACATTTTTAGGATAGAAAAGTCTATATTTAGATGTTAATTATATTTTGTGGTTGATTTAAGCAAAACAATTATTAGATAACTTTATTATTGCATAAGATTAGAAAGTTTGCTGTTCCATGATCTCCCAGTGGCACATTGTATTTTTTTTCTTCTTCAAAATTTGACGAAAATTTCAATGATCAGCCGAGCAAAGCTGCCACCTTAAAAATGATAGAGCTCAAAAGGTTATTCAATAAGCAACCGCTATTTCAGTTTAATGATAAATATCAATACGAAGATGTATAATTTGCTTATTCATATTTACAGCAAGGCCTGTTAATCATGTGGAAAGTGGACTCGCGAGGCCAGGTGCAGCAAACCCCGATCTGTCAACACAACTTACAAGAGGAGCTCAGTGAATGTGTGCTCCGTCCCTTGCCTCCCGTCGACCCCGAACAGTGAGTAAATTCGTTTTATTAGTCCCCCGCCCACCGCATAGCGCGGACTATTGGATCCGGGTCCGTCCGTCTGTCTGTCAACTTTTTAGGTGGGTTTATATTCCGCGACCGAACTCCAAAACTACTGGGCAGAATCGAATAAAACTTTCTACAATGAAAGAATATATATTGAAGTTGTGCACCTGGGTATTGGTTTTGTCGTGCGACCAAAATTGGGGTCGTGCGACTTGGTCAAAAATGAGGAATTTCAACACAATTTGGAGTTTACTATTCCGCGACCGAACTCCACAATTACGGGGCAGAATCGAATGAAACTTTCTACAATGAAAGAATATATATTGAAGTTGTGCACCTGGGTATTGGTTTCGTCGTGCGACCAAAATTGTGGTCGTACGACTTGGTCAAAATGAGGAATTTCAACACAATTTGGAGTTTGCTATTCCGCGACCGAACTCCACAACTACGTGGAAGAATCGAATGAAACTTTCTATACTTCGAATGAAATAGTCGGGTATGTTTCGTTATAAGCCTGGGAACTCGGTCGTGAAACTTAAAATGCCGTTGCACGGATTGGGACGGCGAGGGACTTGTTTTGTTTTATTATACATAACGGTCATAAAGATTTATAAAGAGCCTGAACAGTGATTTATCTATGTTGAACTATCGTGACAATTCGCTGATTTCGTATCTCTCAATTAGACAGAATAGTTAATTTACATATATCACTTTAAAAGCTGTAAGTTAACGCATCATATAATCTCTTGTTTTGTAGCGATATCTCCGCCTTAGCCCACGCCGCAGTAAGGGGAGATGAAAAGGCGCTCGATATGTTCAACTGGAAAAAGGGCGGCAAAGGCGCGTTCAAAAGCATTCCGTCAGAAGCCTTGACCTTCTACCTTGGGAGTGCCAGTGGAGACGCCAGTGGTACGTTTCGTTTGAAATAATGAATTAACATGTAAAATCGTTGCATGAAATGGGGCCATTACACGATGAAAAGCGTATAGAAAGATATATAGAAAATCGGCGAAACTTAAATAAAACAATGGAAACCGTAGCTTAGTGTTAGAGTGCACGCCGTATACTCTCAAGGTTCCGGGTTTTAGTATGACCTCTGAGTGGTTGCTGGAGATTTCCACGTGACACTAACTTTCGGAAATGTAGTGATATCTCATCCTATCGCCGAAATCTAAATTCATCCATTACCATTAATTTTCGAACTTAACTTTTAAAAAAAATGTTGTTTCTCAGGTACAGTGACCTACTTAAACGACCAACACAAGCCCGTCAAACAGTTCGCCACCGACGGTCCCGTGCGGCGACTTCTCTTCTACAAAGAACGCAGCATTTTGATTACGGTTACGACCAATATGATGCTCACGCAACATAGTGTTAACGATGACGGGGACTGCACTGAAATGCTAAAGGTATGTTACAGGAAAAAACATGTATATGATGAAGGGAGACTGCACCAAAATGCTCAAGGCTGATATAAAGTCTATTAAACAACTACCCCCCTCCCCTTCATTCCGCAAGTGCGAAAAACAGAGTAATTAAATTGCTGTATTACTTTCCGAGCGCTCCCTCCCCCTTACACGCGAGAAAGGGGAAACAAGTGAACAATAGTTATAAAATTTGAAGGCATGATCATAGTTTGCGCAAATATGACATATGTACGGTAATTGTATTAGATCTGATGGATAGATAGTACACGTGTGTCAAAAGAAATTTTCAAGATTTTTGCTTATGCCCTATACCACTGTTTTGTCGGTTTAGTAAAACGATATCTTTTGATATTCAGGTTAAACTGAGCGGCAAGCCTGATCATGCTGATGTTCTTTGGGCCAGTACTGGCATTTTAGCGCAATGCACTGGGGAAACTGTTATCAGGTGAGATGCAACTTTTACTTCATATATCAATACTATTTGTTTTTGTTTATAAGAACACGTATAATTCATGCATCCATCCGACCAAATATTTACTTTGTATGTGGAATTTAATGAGCTATTCATCCTATTTATTTAGATCCTTTTCGCAGCCTGTCATATTAAAAAATGATAAATGCAGACATATGATATCTTTTTTTAAGTTTTCAATATTTCAGTTGTGCTATCAAAGAAACCATGCCCTTATAATGAAGCTATTGACAAGTTTGGAGGTTGAATATAAATCTTTTGATGGACAATCGTTAAGAAACCGTTTGTAATATTTTTTCATATATTATGAATTAAAGTATTAAAATATAAATCGTTTGATTTTGATAGAATGTGGGACGTCGACAAAGAAGAGAACTTCGTGTTGACCCTCGAAAGTAACAAAACATACGACAGAAGTGAATGCATTAACTGCATCGCATTCTCGCAACAAAAAAGTGAGTTACACCAAATGATTTTAATAATGAATATATCACTTACTTTGTCGATTACAAAACATATACAATGTAAAATAAAAAGTCATTCTAGAAATAATTTACATATGTATTGATATTCTGTCGTGTTATAATAAATTTATTCAAGTTTTTCAAAATTTCTTGATAACAATTTGACTAGGAATGAGTATATAGGGCTCTTCTGGCATCTTAGCCATTAGCTAAATTAAACATAATCAGCATCAAACTTTTTCTAGACACATTTACTCACTTCTTTTTGAAATGAAGCTTTTCTATATCATTATGCCTGATTTTACGCAAAACCTTAGATCAAAAATCCATTTAAACTTATACAAAATCCGTTTTCAGACATATTAGCGGCGGGCACGAGCATGGGTCACGTGGCCATGTGGAAATACAGCGCTTCCGGTCAGGCCAAGGAGCCCGAAGATAGGTGGACGCTTCAGCCGCCGTCGGATGTCGATGGGCCGGTGTCGGATGTAGTGGTAAGATACTTATGTTTTTAAATAGGATCGTTATCACAACTTTTCCAATATCGGCTCCTTGTTCTCCTCTTTGATATGATATCGTCTGTCGGATTTATTCCGCCGCATCTTTATATATCTGCATTATGTTGAGCCTCATAATATCCCCTACTCTCCCTCCTTTCTTCTCTCTTATCTTCTCCCTTTTCTTCTTCCTCCTTCTTTCTCCCTCTCCCTCTCAAACTAACCACATACAGAACCCCTTCATCACTATGCGAGTATGCTCAACAACTATCAAATCCTAATTCGATATTATCATTAATCAAATTAAATAATTGAAATATATTTATAATTACCCACAGTCGGTTTTATCGTAGAGTCTTCTTACAGTCAACACTCTGAATAAACTTTTCCGATTCATCTATCATTTTACCCTATTAGACATTATCAATTGATAAACACAAATAAGTACTTAAATATAATTTATTCCCTTTCCACAGTGGGGTTCATCGAAAAGTCTTCTCGCAGTCAACACTCTGGACGAGGCCTGTATTCTCAGTGAGCAAGTGATGAGTGCGCATTGTCACGACCAAGTATGTTGAACTCGAACATGTGTTGTTCGAATAGAATGTTAGAATACGAACCCAATACGTGGGGACTATGCTACATGTATATGGGATATGCTAAACGCTGTTAAAAATAATTGACAGACACAGTATATAACATTTAATCGGATCAATCTAGTATTCAAAGCCATGTAACATTTATTGCGAGTCGTTTTATACGTTATTATCGAATTCTCGATAATTCTGTGTGTTACATATTGAAATTTATTTAGGAAAAGGTTCGACAAAACGAATGCGTTTTCGACGTTGCAATACGATTTTTTTTTTGCTTTGTGAGTTATACGAGCAAAAAATGGTCAGTCTGCCAGAGTATTTTAATATCGTCATGATGGTCACATTATCATGTATTTTCAGATGTCAGTGATCCAAACGGGCCCGACGTCGCTTGCAGTAGATATGTTTTCTAATAACAATCATCAAGATCTCAAAACAGATATTCAAATCAAAGGCGTTTATGCAACCAAGGTAAACTCATATTTATTATTTGCATATACACTGTAGCAATAAAGGAAAACTACTTCCTTTATCATAATGCTGAGTATGTATTTGGGAAGAGCTACATATATATCTTGTAGAAGAAATGCTTGAATTTTAAACCGATTTATGATTACAATCTGATTTTAAGGTCTATGGTTATTTTAAACATATTTCAAAAATGATTACTTGATTATGGTTTTCTCGAAGAAAATGTCATATATATGAAAATCATCATATATATAAAAAAGACATAAAAGAGTAAAAATAAAAACACCATTTAAATTGATAGAGAAAAAAGACCTTCAAGCATATCCCCATCCTTTCAATCTTTCTAAAACATTGTTTCATTAAAACTACGATGTTATGATAACCAAATCAATGAAGGATTAACACATAACCCTTCTTTCCAGAGCGACTTAGCGGTGTAGGATCCGTGATTAGTATAATAAATAAAAAAAAATAGTATACGATAGACATGATAAGTATATGAAAACGTCTCAATCTATTGACTATTACCCTTTGCTCTTGATAAAAAAAAACTGCAATTATATATGATGCACGCATAAAGTATTCACCCATAACCCTTACATCTCTCAATCTAGGACGTGCTCGCCGTATGGGACATCAAACGCGTGGTCGTATACGAAGTGAGCGCGCAACCTGGGGAACAACCTCTCATTCGCGCCGCTGGCACCTTTACATCTGACTCGATTCTCATGCTTTCAATCTCGTTTTCAGGACGTCCTCGCAGTATGGGACATCAAACGCGTGGTCGTATACGAAGTGAGCGCGCAACCTGGGGAACAACCTCTCATTCGCGCCGCCGGCACTTTTACGTCGGATTCGATTCTCGTGTGCCTGTACGAGCAAAATGTATATACGATCGATGAGCCGCTGAAAGTACAAGTCAGAACGCACCAGGTACTTAAGTCGTCGGTCTAGAACAGATATTGGATAACTGTATGAAAAATACATTATACATTTATTTTACATTGTGGGTTTTGAATCAAAGTTTCGATATCTTAAAATTCACTTCAAATCATTTAAACACATTTGATCGAATTGCTATTCTGAAGTGATAACACATATAGAAATTTTGTGGATTGCAAATAATATGTCGAACATTATAACAAATGTTAATTGGGTTGATTGATTTTATTTCAATTCAAGAAATTGTTGTCAACAATCATTGTGTTTAGATAATGTTTAATTTTGCAATAACTTTTTCTAACTGAACGACATTGTTTGGTAAGCGCTAAAGTCATTACATCTTTCTAACTTTGTCTTATCTTGTAAATTTTACATTAAACGTTTGGTTAATTTCATGTTTTCTTTTAAAACCAGGGCACAGTCAAGCAGCTGTTAACTTTCAATGAGCCTGAGGGAAATCCCTGTTTTATCGACGTGTGCAACAAATTCCTCGTGGTTGCCACAGACCAAGGATTCTTGCGGGTCTATGATTTATCAAGAAGGTACGTGTACTTCATCGATATTCAATTATTATTAAGAACTTAAAATTTGATATTCAGCTGCCGAATGTTTACGATAAACCGACAGCCAATAAAATTATGGAATATATTTGTTTGATAGCTCATTTCTTCGAGAAGTATTCTCGTGCAATCTGTTGTTGTTCATTTTTTCCCTCAGTTACACCTATCTGTAGGAGAAATCACCCATTCACAATTAATAAATCTCCGTTTAGCTGTCAAACTTTGCCCTAAATTATAAACTTCAAAACATTACATTAAATTTACATCCCTTTTTAGCCCTCAGCCAACCAATTTGGCTGAGGTATCCCCCATTCCGTCCGTCCGTCCGTCTGTCCGTCCGTCCGTCTGTCCGTCTGTTAACATTTGAGGTGCAGTAGTTTGTCCGCGGCATTTTGGTATAAAACCTTTGTCCTAGGGTTCTGAAACTTTACACAGTAAAAGAACATATATTGCAGATGTGCAACGTCGAGGCTTCAGTTTGATCGACTAAAAATTGTCGAAATTACGGGGGTTTGAACTTGAGATATTTTGGGATATTTATACAGCACTTTGTCCGCGGCATTTTGGTATGAAGCCTTTGTCCTAGGGTTCTGAAACTTCACACAGGCAAATATTATATATTGTAGATGTGCAACGTCGAAGTTTCAGTTTGATCGATCAAAAATTGTTGAAATTACGGGGGTTTGAACTTAGACGAATTTGAGATATTTTGGGATAATTATACAACACTTTGTCCGCGGCATTTTGGTATGAAGCCTATGTTCTAGGGTTCTGAAACTTCACACAGGGAAATACTATATATTGTGGATGTGCAACGTCGAGGTTTCAGTTTGATCGATCAAATATTGTCGAAATTACGGGGGTTTGAACTTAGACGATTTTGAGATATTTTGGGATATTTATGCAACACTTTGTCTGCGGCATTTTGGTATGAAGTCTCTGTCCTAGGGTTCTGGGACTTCATACAGTGAATGAATATATATTGCAGATGTGCAACGTCGAGGTTTCAGTTTGATCGATCAAATATTGTCGAAAAAACGGGGGTTTGAACTTAGACGAATTTGAGATATTTTGGGATATTTATGCAACACTTTGTCTGCGGCATTTTGGTATGAAGTCTCTGTCCTAGGGTTCTGGAACTTCATACAGTGAATGAATATATATTGCAGATGTGCAACGTCGAGGTTTCAGTTTGATCGATCAAATATTGTCGAAAAAACGGGGGTTTGAACTTAGACGAATTTGAGATTATTTGGGATATTTATGCAACACTTTGTCTGCGGCATTTTGGTATGAAGTCTCTGTCCTAGGGTTCTGGAACTTCATACAGTGAATGAATATATATTGCAGATGTGCAACGTCGAGGTTTCAGTTCGATAGATCAAATATTGTCGAAAAAACGGGGGTTTGAACTTAGACGAATTTGAGATATTTTGGGATATTTATGCAACACTTTGTCTGCGGCATTTTGGTATGAAG
>LQRL01027164.1:0-16056 GCA_001703475.1 Hydroides elegans
GATGAAACCTTGACGTGGCACAACTTCAGACATTGGTTTATACGTGTGTTAAATTAAAAAGCTCTAGCTTTATTCCTTCATACCAATTTCGCGTGCACAAAGTGCTTGGCATCTGAAAAACAAAGACGAAAATCAGCAATTTCCAAAGTGCTCCAGAATCGACAATTTTCAACCGATCGAGATGAAACCTTGACGAGGCACAACTTCAGACCTTGGTTTATATGTGTGTAAAATTTAAAAGCTTTAGCTCAACTCCTTCATACAAAACTCGCGTGCACAAAGTGCTTGGCATTTGAAAAAAGTTAAAAATCGGGAATTTTTAAAGTGCTCCCGAATCGACAATTTTCAACCGATCGAGATGAAACCTTGACGAGGCACAACTTCAGACCTTGGTTTATACGTGTGTAAAATTTCAAAGCTCTAGCCTACTTCTTTCATACCTAACTCGCATGCACAAACTACCCTATGTCAAGGGGGACGGACAGACAGACAGACAGACAGACAGACGGACAGACAGACGGACGGACGGACAAGCTCAAACCCATATCCCTCCGTTTCACGGGGGATAATTACTTCATAATCTGTGCGTAAAATACTTCTTTTGCTTAATTTAGACAACCTCTGGGTTTAATTGGTATTAAGAGTCATTGTGTTTTGTCATCGTTGGGAATTCGGCACAAAACGTCAAAAGATTTCAGTGTAAGACACTAAATATCCCTATATGACCCTCTCTAGCGTTCAAACTTAAACTCATATAGCCTACATTCTAAAAGATAAACCCAACACTTACATTGGTTTGCAGTGTCAACGTATGTTGCCACCTCTGTAGCTCGGCATCAAACTGTTTCTGTTTGTGCTCAAAGGCCACGCGTTCGGTGAAGTTTGCGCCAGCCGGTTGCACTGGCTGTGCGGGTTTGGCGTGGTGCAGGTGCTGGAACCAGTCGTTGAAACTGTCGTGTGCATCCTAAAAGAAATAGAATTATGTGATATCATTCATACGATCGGGAAGCATACGTTCCAGAGGCTATGATATAGATCATGATGAATACGAATTTGAGGTGAGGAATGGGGCAGCAGTTTAAGCTAAACGCAGGGTTCATCCTGACTACGGCGGATTATGCGCGCGGCGCGCACGCCTCTGTTTTGGACGCGCGATTGACCTGTAGTTCCGCGCACAAGGAAAAACATATCCAGAGTTGTTTGCAACATAATTGATTATTTAACACATCTAAAATCTATTTTTAAACAATATTCTCACATAGAACAGCCCTTGATGGCTCTTACATTAAAGCATAACTATAGTCATTATCCGAGCGCCGAAGGCGCGAGCTAAAAAGGTAAATTTTACAATATGCAAGTGCTGTATGCGCGCGCGAAATTGTTAAGGAAAAATGTGAAAAATAATAGATAACAATTATGATATAACGAAATTCCACGATGTTTCATCATGAAAGCCCCTTATTTTTCCGTGATTTTCCCTGATGCTCGTCAGCCTGTTTTTTTTTTATGTAACCTTCAGACTCAGTAGATTTTTCTTACTACGAAATATTGCAGATCGGACATAGCAGTAAACGAAAAGCAAGTACAATAGCCCCTCATTAATTCGAACTACTCGGGTCCGGCGAAATCGGTTCGAATTAATCGGGGTACCAATTAAAAACGGTTACTGAATATATGCATGCGACAAAGGCGCAAGCGTTTTTTTTTTTTTTTAAGGTTTAATCGAGTCCGAATAATTGTGGGTCCAATAATCAGGGCCGACGGTTTTGTTGATATCTGCTCAAGTCAATAACCGGGCATTAATTCCCCACTAGAAATTCAAACCTGAAATTTAAAATGTAAGTTCTACGGTTCGGGATGGAGAGTGGCATAACTTCGGGATTCTCGGAAACCCGCCCGCCACCTGAGGATCATTCAAGGCTGACTCACATCCAATGACGTTTAATAACAACATTAATAGGAGCGCCGAAGGCACGAACAAAAAAATAATAAGGATTGAAATAAGATAAGTATTCATTGGTTTATATAAATACATCCATTTAAAATTCTGAAGCATATCAAAATATTTTATGGCGCGCATCTCTCCGATTGCAACGCGCGATTAGAGATTTGGGCGCGTACCGCGCGCGCACGGGGGATTTTTGAACGCGCGATTTGAACTTTTGACGCGCGAATCGAGCGTGCGCGCGTGGGTAGGATGAACCCTGTAAACGGTGTTGAAAACATTATTAAATTTGTCATAAGGTTTTATGACAATTACGGATTATCGTCCACTCAATTATAGTTATAATATCAACTGTGAAATTAACTTGATTACGGATTTAGGCTTACCAGGAAAGCCTTCATGCAGAGGAATTCTCTAATGGCGTTGTCATCCTCCGCTGTCAGAGTTGTGCTGCCCGTCTGAAAACGAATATGTATATCTATTAACTCAGTGAACGTTAGATCGGTCAATATTTAGAGATATCTGATCATTGTATCTATCGCGATAAAGGACACAATCCTAGTTAGATGACGGAAATGTAACAGCAATATGTTAGTTATAAAGCATCCTTTGTTAATTGCAAGGATAGACTTAACTTCTTGTTAAGATGAAAGTGCTGAGAGAGAAAATGTTAAGGTATAAATTGTTACAAATACACACTTACAAACTTATGGAAACCCTTTCTCTAGAAATCTTAATCATTTTACAAACCTCAAGCTGCCAGTTGGAAACGATGACGTCGATGGTGTCTATAGGAAGTTTGTTGAACACTTCTCTGGCCGCTGAGAGTTTCTGAGCCGCTACAAGAGCAAGAACAAATATGATAGAAGGGTAAACATGCGTAAAGACACAAAGAGTACCAGTCCAGTACTTCTTACACTGAGATTTTATATGCAACACGCGCTTACATGACCCTGTTCACATGGCTAAACGTTTATGTAAACCATTCGCTAAGCGACAATTTATAATACAGGTATGATATTTGAGTCAATGTCCATCAAATACCAACTGAGTAACTTTAAATTTTGTACGAAACCTTATGAACCGAACCCTTACCGACAAAGGTACGCATAAGGGCGTTTGCTTGCTTCATAGCTTCAGCTCGCTGTGTGGCGTCGAACACCAACCAATCAATGGCCTCGATCTTCTGTCGATCCTCCTGTTGGAAAGAGAAAATATGGCAATAACTCTAACTGTTTTGCAATTAATATAGATATCGTGTCCTTTGCCAAGTTATTATTCATGGCTAGACCTCTATTCTGTTTTAATGTATTTCACACACAATATCGAATATTTTCAAATACATTTTGTTTTTGCGATATACAAATATATTCTACTTACTGCATCGGATGACTAGACGTTCCATTATTTTTGCCCTTAGATTCGATATATCTTACTCATTGCATCGATTAAAAGTACTAATTGTCCTTTGATTCCTTCTTTTCCAATCCTTACATCAAACATCTTGACATAAATTGATTCCATTGGCCTACGACTCAATTATATTTCATGCTCTACTCACAGCATTAGTGCTGAACTCCTTGGCCAGATCGCCCGTCGTATCAAATTCGGTGCTCTCCCTCGCCCGAATGCGCTCGACCACACACTTGGTAATGGCGGGTACGTCTAGGCAACATTCCTCTGCATAGCTGAGACAGGCCAGGCGCTCATCCCGGGCTTCGATGCCTTTTTAAGCAAAGGATTAATTATTTGGAATGAAATGGTGAGCTTGTAAAAGTTCACTTAGTGCACGTCAATGCAACATTTTATGTGATTATGGCATTACGTTAAAAACTTAGTTTCATGGAAGTAAGATTGGGTCTCTTACTATCAAACTTCTTTGTTAATAGAACACCTTAAGTGCAGCACCCTTAATTTATAACACGAATAATCGGAAACTTGTTTGAACTAAATCCCTCAGCTTCGAAAATGATCCTCCATATTCAATACTAAATTTTTTTGAGGAATATTTTAATTCGTTCGGTTTCGATGGAAGGATTTTATCATACTAGGTGTAAGTCTACTTTTAAATATATTATAAATTAACTAAAATCTAATTGCATATTACCTTCTAGGAATGCGGCATAGCACGAAATCTGCCTTGGGGTCTGCAGTGTCGACACATAGAAGGCCACGAGAGGGAGTTGTCTCTCTTTGACCAGGTGGCTCACGTATGCCTCGAGGATACTCTCACACGCGCATTCCTACAACAAATGTCATGCTAAGTGAAAAAGGTAAATAGTAAAGTGTGATAACGGGGGTTTGTTATGTGTCGTAGGTAGCGTCTTATAAGCGGATAGGACTAAGATCAAACTTATATTTTAAAAGTAGGCCTAAGGTTTATTATTTTTAAATATTTTCTTTTCTTTTCTTTTTTTCCGAAACTATTAATAATGTGTATATGAGAGAGATTGCATGTCGATTTAAATATGGTTTTACTGTACGTGTATAGCTTAAACACATATGTATAACGAGCCTTCTCTTTAATGGAGGGGATGTAATTCACAATGACAAAATGAAGATAACTGTTATACCTTGGTATTGAGTGAGACGCTCCTAAAGAAGAGCACCAAGTGAGCCATGAAACGTAGCAGCAAAGGGTCAGGCGGGTTGACTTCGTCACGTGACCATTCGGCCATGTCCTCAACCAAACCTAGGGCAAAAATATAAAATGTTTAAATTGATTGATATAAAAACTGCCGACCCGTTTGTTATTTGGTGATTTTATGGGATGAAAGGCCATTCATTGTTTCTTAAACTGAATATTTAATAGCAAGCAGGTTCATGTCCCCTCTTAACCCGCGCATGACAAGTGTCTTGTGGATCAGCTCAAAATTTTCGCAATGCAAAATCTCATGTAATATGTATAGGCGGTTTTTATATCCTGCACTATCGTTGAAAAATAGCTCTTTAATCAAAAGAAAAACAATTTCAATTTTACAGTTATTATGATAAAGCCTTTATATATGAAATATGTTTTAATTTGACGGCAGCTCTTATAAACTCACGATCGATGTCGTCAAGTATAATATACTTTTGGATGACGCGGTATCGCTGTGCCGCTTCGACGCGAACGCGCTCTTTGTCGCTTGCGGCCATCTCGTGGAACACGCTCTCCATGTTCAACCTATGGAGAGGGAAAATACAGAAAGTGAGTAAGAATATTAGAACATTTGTCTTCACAAGCGGAAAGGCACTTGAAAACCTCACATTTTCTGCCTTAAGACACCCTCAAAATTATATTTCTTAAACCACCAATTCATTTATTCTCTAAATTCGAAAATCATGTCACCATATGCATAATATATTTTTGACTTTTTCTGCCAACATGCATTTGCGTCTTATAATTCTACATATTTATATAATATAATCATGATACAGTTATACATCAATTGACTCACATTTTCTGCCAATAGGCCTGCGGCAGCGCCGACCAGTCCCTCGTCAGCCGATGATTGACCCTCAACTCCTGCTCCACTCTTACATCCACCATGCACCTTGCGTAGGCCCACAGCACGTCCTCCCACGTGTCGCACACGTGTAACAGTTGGCGCAGGTTGCCGCTGTACGCCGCGTAGATGGCCTTCTCGTAGTGGTGGAAGGCTTCCTATTGAAAAGAGGGTAATGAAACATGGACCATGCACCTTGCGTAGGCCCACAGCACGTCCTCCCACGTGTCGCACACGTGTAACTGTTGGCGCAGGTTGCCGCTGTACGCCGCGTAGATGGCCTTCTCGTAGTGGTGGAAGGCTTCCTATTGAAAAGAGGGTAATGAAACATGGAGCATGCACCTTGCGTAGGCCCACAACACGTCCTCCCACGTGTCGCACACGTGCAACTGTTGGCGCAGGTTGCCGCTGTACGCCGCGTAGATGGCCTTCTCGTAGTGGTGGAAGGCTTCCTATTGAAAAGAGGGTAATGAAACATGGAGCATGCACCTTGCGTAGGCCCACAACACGTCCTCCCACGTGTCGCACACGTGTAACAGTTGGCGCAGGTTGCCGCTGTACGCCGCGTAGATGGCCTTCTCGTAGTGGTGGAAGGCTTCCTATTGAAAAGAGGGAAATGAAACATGGACCATGCACCTTGCGTAGGCCCACAGCACGTCCTCCCACGTGTCGCACACGTGTAACAGTTGGCGCAGGTTGCCACTGTACGCCGCGTAGATGGCCTTCTCGTAGTGGTGGAAGGCTTCCTATTTGTAGGAGATACAGAGTACGGGAATGGGTAAAAACGAGGGTTATACAGCGGGAAAAAGGAGAGAAAATACAAAGAGACAGAGAGCATGGGTGTGAGACAGATATATAGTCTGTTTGTGTGAGAGAGTAAGAGAGAAAAGGACAGGTACTATATCGTGAGACAAAAGTGTGAGACAGCGTCAAAAGAGTGAGACAGCGTCTGAGAGATTAAGAGAGAGAAAAACATAACTCTTAAGGGTGGTTTGGACACACATTGTCATCCGGACGATAAAACATAAATGTCTAATCTTTCTATTAAAGAATCACTCTCATGTATTGTGTTTCGTAAAAATTGCACAGTTTTCCGAACCCCTACCTGTTCGCTCATATTCCAGCATGCGTTCTTCCACACATCCCTGTACGTGTTGCCTTCGGTCGCCTGGCCTGTCGTCTCCCCATTGTAGTTCGGGTCATGAGACAAACGCCAACCCTCCAGCGTGGCCGCGCGCCAGTACTGGCCTACTTTGCAGCAGAGCTTGTGAGCCTTAAAGTGGAAAAAAAATACAGGTTCGATTTATGTCGAACTATTCCTTAGTATCATATATCAATAGGCGCGCTAGAACAGCCTCCGTGTGCAGCATAGCTTGTGCGCCTGAAGGTGGGAATGAATTAATAATATAATTTTATTGAAATAATTATGTCGAACTATTCTGTGAAATTATCTCTAACTGGCCCACCAGTACTGGCCTACTTTGTAACACAGCTTCTGCACCTGGAGGGGAGACACTAATCAACATGAGAGACAATAGAATAATTTGTGTCGAATGAGTCTATGCAAAACTTAATAGGAAATGATTCGCAACAAAGTATTTTAGAGTTAACATGCTATTACATGCTATTCTTTTTAGCTTATTTGCTATTCAGTTTTATATATTAATGAAAAATTAGTCTGCAAATGAAACTTTTCTTCTATCTTATAAATGAACACCATGATTAAATGTTTCCTATTTATTCGTTTTATGTTATGTAACACCAACATTGACATCAAAATACCTCTTCGAGCTGTCCCGCCCGTATATAGGCGAACATGTGCTTCAACAGTCTGACCTCGTCCTCCTGGTCAAGGTCATGCAGAGGTCGCCGCTGTCGCATCGGTGCATCGGGGTCAAGTTCAGTGACCATGTCACGCTGACCATGGGAGCCGTAGGAGGTCATCACTTGGTTGCGCTTGGCGTTCAGGGTGTGCAGGGAGTTTTCCCTGGTAAAAATTATAAAGCAAATAAAATAAATAAATCATCATACATGTATGTTTATACGGCGAATAACTTGTCTCTTCAAACATGAACAATTTCAAGTTAAATCAACATTTTCTCGTGCGAGCCTTGTTTTGGATGTGGGTGGCAGTGGCGCGACAGTCGCTTGAGGGTGAAATTACACTCCTAATATTATATAAAAGCTTGTCGTTTTCAGAAAAATACGTGACAAAATATTCTTCAGGCGGACCACCACAGAGAGATTCCCTTTCCCTTTTTTAAATATTTGTTTTTTTTTTTTTTTATTTAACTCCATGTAAAAAAGTCAAGATCAATAGCATGCCCATCAATGCATTAAACATACCAAGCGCCAGTGGTGTCCGTGAAGAATTCCACGTTGTCATAGCAATCCTCGAGTTCCTCCTCCGCGTTCTTCTCCAGCCAATCAACGACGAGCTGGTTTTCAAAAAAATATTAGATTACACATCATATGAAATTTGGAACATTTTTGTCGGACAGTCAGGGTGACATGTCAAATCATTTTGTAGATCCGCTCGATCTTTCCTCTGTCTGGCTTATTCTAATATTTAAAACATCCACCAATCTTTTTATGGTTTGCCGGATAGATAACTTCCATATTTTACCGGTTCGGCTATTTACTTGCTGGTTTCAGAACTCTATGCTTATACATTATGAATACATATTCCATATCAACCATTAATAGAAAACTACTTGATCACCAAATCTTAAACTGTAAGGAAATTGTAAAGGGATCAAGAGACAAACCTGTGCCTGTCTTATCGGAGATTCCCGCTCATACAGCGTTGAAATGATTTCCTTTTCACTGCTTGGCATGTTCTGTAAAATAAAATATTGAAACAAGTGTACAATTATATAACTATTGTACAGTGTTTTACAAAGAAATACCATGTAGACTTTATAGGAACTTGAAGTTTTTTTCTGCAGATTACTTCCCTCTGGTTTTGTTAAGGGCGTATTCATTATATTATGATATGGATCGTGAACGATATTTTCCCATTCACGTTTACCTTAATCATACGTATATGTTTTTCTTATCATTTTCAATTGAATTTTAAGGATAAGGTTCAGGTTAAGGATAAAGTAAAAATATGAGTTCCGAAAATATGCGACAAATTTTAAATCGCACTGGTGCTAAACTGTATTTCATGGCTCAGTATCCCTATGCTCGGCGGAACTGCAGTCTGTACCATGATCTTCTGACATTTCTACGACGCTTTTTAAACGAATAATGGCCGTATTGGTTCTGTCATTTTAATGCAAGAAATGTCAACATTGCACTGAAAACATAACGTATAATAACAGCTCTTACCTGCAGGTCGGTTACCATGGCTTCGTCCTCGTGCTGCTTGACGTCCGTCTCCATGCGGTCGCGATACAATGACGTCACGAGGCGCCACGTGCGCTTCTCGCACTTGATCGAGCGACACATGTCCACTGTGCGGTTGAATCTAAAAAGGGTTGTGACAAGAAAGTTATATGTACGTAGGTAATAAGTAAGGCTATAACCTCTCTTTTTGTGGCCATTTATCGAATTCGAAGGTGCATTAATCAGCCGTTTAGGGTCACATGTCTACTGAACGCTTGGCTCTGAAATGAAATCGTGTATTTTTGGTTATAGTATCATGGTCAGCCCCACTATTGCGTCATTTGATTCGACGCTGTATTTATTACTAGATGCATTGTTCCTATACATTATGATAAAATACTGGATGTACACATACAAGCGCCTTGTGTTTACCAACTACGAGTACCCCAATTATTTAAGATTGTCGGTAAAGAGCAAACTCACTTGTGCTGGCCTGGCACCGTGTTCTTAATGAGTTTCTTGAGCAGCATGACGTTGTCGCTGCAGACTTGCTCGTAGTGCGTCAGAAGTTCAAAGAGCTGTGCGTCGGTGTGCATGGCGTGTGTGTACTTCTTAAAGTCTTCGTACATACATGTCGAAGCTGAAACAAATAGGGTATACATAATGTTCATTAATAACTGACATTTATGATATGGGGGTAATTTTGGTTTAATTTTCCACGTTTGCACATCTTGTGCGCGTTTCTTGAAGTCTTCGTACATGCAAGCTGAAGCTGAAATATTGGGAGTGCAGTTATATTTTATCAACGCGTCACTATGTGGGTTATAATTTCATTTTTAACCTCTAGATCAACATGACCTTGGAAGCTGTAGAAGGAATCAAAATTGTACTGTCCGTGTGTATTGTTTTACATTGTAATCAAGAGTATAATTTGACATCTTAAATTATTATTTCTAAATATATCCACAAAACAAAACATGTTTTATGAAGTTCATCGCAAAGGACAATACATTATTTCTAGCCCAGTTTCTGAATGAATTACAAATTTTGAACTTAAATGCACAGGTTTATCAAAGAGTGAATGCCTACCTGCAAGAGTGGGATCGTCTTTCAGCAGACCTACATTTGTCGTTGTTACCTCTTCTTCCATTATCGTGCTCTGTAAGGTAAAAATAATTTAATAAGCATAAATAAACATTATACTTCACACCTTGAACAAGAACCAGAACACAAAGCATAATACGCTGATAATAGTGGTTTAATCACTGACCAGTTGAAAATGTACAGATAATGTATAGCTAGGTACCTATGTTTCATACGGTTAATGTCTTAAAACCTACCTCTGGGAATGTTGGACGTTTGAGAGGCGTTGTAAAAAATGTGGAATCAGCGGCTGTATCACCCAATGTAGCTCTCTGAAAAAATATTAGAATAATGCATAACATGCTAAAGCTATGCAAAAGTTGCGCGATCGAACAAGCACCCTCTTGCACCACTGACACTAAAAATTACATTTGGAACAAACACCAATCTAAGAGCAAAAGTAAGTTGGAAGACTGCAATGCTATTATAGGACATTGTTTAAAGCTACGGTAAACACCCAAAAGAGCTATGGGTAGCCGTAGCTTATTGGTAAAGCATACACGTAGCAAATCACATGAGCAACGCTGGATATTCGACTTGTGTTCTGACATCGACTTAATGAAACGCCTTATCCTGGCCCCGAAATCTAAATTCGCACATTCCGATGAAGGATCAGAACTATCTCCATTTCTAAAGGTGCACCTACCATAGAAGGCGTGGCAATGATGGAGCCCCCTGGCGTACCCACGCCAATGGCAGACACGTCGAATTTGGATCCCGATGGCACATGCTTGGGAGTGTCTGCAAAAAGAAAACATTAGAAGACCTGTAAAACGTTGTACATATAGCTTCTTTGATTTAATTACTTTCATTTCAGCGTCTGAGTCCAAAATATTATTCATATACATCCGCTACGTCCCTCATATCAAAACTAACTTAATTCAAATAATTTGACAACAAAAATGGAAAAGGACTTACATGCACTATGTCTGAGAACTTTTGGCGTTTTGCGCAAGAAGGAACCCGGAGTACCAACTGTTTCGTCCAGCAACTTTAAAGCTAAAACAAATAAGACATAAATATATACATATACTGTAAATGTATAATACATATGATATAGCATAATTCAATCAATAAATTCACTTTTAACACATAGACATGTATTTTTCTTTTTAAAATGTGAGAATCTACATTCAACGGACATTCAACTAAATTTAGTAGATACTTAACAACTTATCTGACAATACAAGGGAAAATTTAATATTATTTTTTTTTCGGCGTCGTATCAAGAAAGAATAAAATAGTTTGAACAGCTGAACATAAAATCTGCATCCATCTAAGAAAACATTCAACGAACTTACTACTTAAATGAGAGACGCCATATATCATCAAACTATCCCTTTTTCAACTCGAATCATACATACATTTCTGAAGATTGATATTGGCACTGCGCCTACGCATCGCCTGGCTGACCTCTTCCTGTCTCAGCACTGGCGATTCTCCTTCCAGCAAGTGACTCAGTGATTTACGCTCGTTTCTTCTGGTGAATCATTTTGAAACAAAAGGCAATGGAGTTTAGGGAAAAAAGTGATCTCTAATTTCAGATCAACTTGTATGGAAATGTTGGATAGATGGCTTGTAAAAGACTAAAGTGCGATTATTATATTAAAACTAGGCTAAATATCGACTGTTTGAACCGGAAATTTATCGCAAGTACGAATTTACCTGATTTATAAATTTGCTTTTATATTCCATGAAACGGTGCATGGGTTCGAATCAAATAAATTTTTTTTTTTCATATTTCTATGATTAACCTTCGTCCAGAAAACAATACACATTTGCAAACGTCCGTCTTTTTACCTTAGGCTTATTTATAAGTTTAGCACAAGTCGTGTAATACTGGATTAGGGTACGAAATTCGATTCTTGTTCGTAAAAGAAGGGGGTGGTCTTTGTGTTTTCGCTCTTAAAAACTTGGGGGGGGGGACCAAAATCCCGGGCTAGAACATATATATTTCTATGAAGGAGGTTCAAAAATTAGGGCGGGGCGGGCATTTGTAAAACCCGTTGAGTTTCATATAATGGGAATACGTCACGAGATTATATATTGAAGGGAATTATATCACTCTGTCAGCCAAATCTGACCGAACCCGAAGGGTGAGTTCAGATTTGGCTGACAGAGTGATATAATTCCCTTCAATATATAATCGAGTGGCGTGTTCCTTTTATTACAGACCTTCTATGAACAGTAATCTATCTAAATATATTAATTTTGCGAATCAAAATCAGCTAGCCACGTTAGCTCAGTCGGTTAGAGCGTTGGACAAGCATAATTTTTTGCGTCATTTGCACTTAACAACGCTTGTTTACACTTTTTGATCATTAATAACTCTTTTATTTGTGGCCAAAAACATCTGAAATTTAAAACATGACAAGAATATTCTATATTTTGTACGATTTATTCATTATTTCACGTATTTAAGTGTAAAAATGTCCTAATTGGGCTCGTTTGAAACGCCTTTAGTTTGGCAGATTTGCTGTGATCCGTGGGTCCCCGGTTCGAACCCAAGTAAAGGCATAACGAAAATTATTTTTGTTTGTCTTCATACATTGTTTTAAACATGATATTTAGTAATTTCTTAGTTATTATAAAACATATTTTTTATAATAACTACAGGATTTATCCACCAAAGTGTTTATTTTGAATATCAAATATGTGTTTGCGGTACATTTACGTGGTTGTCAAATCTAAGACACCAAGGTAAACGTTGTTTTAAACTTAATATTTAGAAATTCGTATTAAAAATCAATAGCAGATATCAATGTAAGTAAAGATTAAACAATCCTTGCTTCGATATTTGATTCTAAAATGTTTGACGAAAAATAAAATTGGTGCTCCGAGCGAGACTCAAACGCGGAACCCCTTGCTCCCAAGGCGAGCACCATATCCATTGCACCACTGCGGCTGTTGATGATTGCGTAACTAATTAATAGAGTGATAACTATGGATCTATAATGCTCCAAATATGGAATATTGACGCAGATCATAAAATATAAGTGCTCGGATTGGTTCGGTGCCATTGTTTCACAAAATAAACTGAAAATCGCTTTACATTACGTGTTACGAAGAAAAGTTGAATTGACGCAATTTGACGTAAAGTGGGCGATAAGTCGAAAGCGAGGCTATAGTGAAAACGTAAGGAAATATTACACTCATGGGTTTTTCTTATATGTTCTTTATATAGGTATGTAATAAACATATATCTCTTTGACTGTACATATTTGATAACAGTTATTTAATTATAAATATCATCTCCAGACTATGAACACTATATGGTAAAAAAAATAGGATAAACATACCTTGATGGTTCATCTCGCAATCGGGCTGTGAAATCCATTTTGAAAGTAATTAGATTATCTGCAAAAACAAATACGAAATATATGTCCTTATAGTTTTGTTAACTACAATTTCATTATGCTGTTTAACCTGCCTTTTCATTGGAATTGACGCTGTGGTACAGTTTACTATCGACGATGAAATAAATGTGCTGTGTACATGTTCAATGATGTTGATATTTCATTTTCAATTAAAACAATAGTGAAACACTGTAAGTAATATAGAAAAAGGAAAGGTCACAATCGATTCAAAATGTTGATATTTTCGCCAATATCCCTCCTTTAATGGTCGCGTTTCTTTTCTCTCAGTCAGATAATTTTCTTCAGTCAGATAAGTGAGATCAGTCAAATAATTCACTGAGAATAAAGAAAGATATTTTGAATTATTTGACTGAAATTTTAAGGTCAAGGTTACGTCATAAATATTTTGAAACATTTAGAACAAACAACTGTTCAAATAACTTTTAAAAAATGTTTAAATGATTTATATTTAAGCATATTTAAATAAAAAGCAAATATTATGAATAAAATGTTAATTGAAAGAAATAATAATAGAACGTAAGATCAAAACATTGCGCCACGTGACAAATTTAAGTCATTTCAGTCAGCCTTCAGTTGACTGAAGTTTTGACTTATCTGACTGAAATGAATTATCTGACTGAGAGAAAAGAAACGCGTTTTTTCCTTAATTCACTTAAGTCACTGAAGAAAATTATCTGACTGAGAGAAAAGAAACGCGACCAATATCTCTCCTACTATGAAGACCATCCATTCTAAAATTACCGGCTAATATGGAATAAAATCCTTAATTATCGCTCGACAAATTATAATAAATTAAAAGAATGTACGTACAATTTAACAATTGTTGCAACGATAACAGTTCATATATAAGTGATTTTTTGTATTCTTTATAACCCTACGCTAGACTTAACGCGTGTGTCGCATATTTTACATTTTATTTTTTTTTAAACAAAATCCCTGCACCGAATTATGAAAAAGTATAATATGTGTGCTCGATACGTGCTTAAGGAAATATACACCAGGCGCAGATACAACAGCGCTACTGGGAATTTCGCACTATTCAAAACAAATACACGTGGTATGTGTCATGTGCTCGGAGAGCACTGCAACAGTTGAAATAAGCGCAAAGCATTGTGGGCAAACGAATTGTGGATAAAAATGCTATAAAAATAAACAAATAAAAAAGCTGGAATAAATCTAAAAAAAACTACTATTCGGTAAGTTAGAATCATAAACCTGGATCCATATTCTCCGCTCAACTTAAGCTTTTTTCGTAGAGCCTTCCATCATATAAAATTAAGATTTTATATGGTGTTCAAACTTAAGGTCTGGTTTTTAATTTCGGCCTCGTCTGTGAGCGATAATATAGTCTTTTCAGCGCGAAAGCTAAATTCTACCCTCCCACGAATTGATTTTCTCAAGCATATCTATGTAAGGACGGTCAAATTTACTATCTTCATTCAAACAGATTATATCTGCAAAATCCAACTAAAGGAAGAGTATTGATACATGACAAAACATGTGAAATTGGAATTTATCAATCACAAGCTTGTAAGGCTTTTTGACCAAATCTGACTGAATCTATCAAAAGGCACATCTTCACATCAAGACCTTTCATATGAGCCTATCACGAAGTCTCTGTGACCTTGCGTTCAATAGTTCTAGCCCGTACAAGAAAGCGATGACAGACGGACAGATGGACGCCCCCAACTTACAACTCAAGTCATTTTTCCGGTCGCCAAAACTATCCAAAGCACATATACAGGTTTACGCTTCAAGACCTTTCATTTGAGCCTAGGTCGAGCCTAAGTCGTTATGACATTCCGTTCAAAGGCTGTAGCCCGTACAAGCTCACACTTCGAAAAACCACTGTTTACGGCATTTTGGCCAAATTCTAGCCCGTACAAGAAAGCGATGACAGACGGACGGACAGACAGACACCCTTAAACATCCCTTACCCAACATTATTTGGATTCAATCACTGCATCCTTGTTTTTACAAGTAAATAGATATAATTGTATTCATGTTTAACGTGTTAATCCTAAATCAGACGGACAGATGGACGCCCCCAACTTACAATTCAGTGATTTTTCCGGTCGACAAAGCCATCCAAAGCACATATACACATATACGCATCAAGACCTTTCACTTGAGCCTATAACCAAGTCGTTATGACATTCAGTTCAAAGGCTGTAGCCCGTACAAGCTCACACTTCGAAAAACCACTGTTTTACGACATTTTGGCCAAATTCTAGCCCGTACAAGAAAGCGATGACAGACGGACGGACAGACGGACACCCCAAAACATCCCTTACCCAACACACCCTAACACCCTAACTCTATAGACCCCCAACTTTTGGGCTGGGACCTTAAAAAGGGGGTAATTCAAGAAAAAAATGCTGTTGGGCATTGCGTTAACATTTATCAACAGTTATCATAAGGCTTTGCATTCGGCATTACATTATCAGAGTTTCATTTATTTTCATTGAGAAATCAACATTTACAGATAAACAACAGAATAAATAGGTGCGATATGCATGTATATAAGCAGACGAGCAGACAATGTTATAAAATCTTATATTATCGTCCTATTGTATTGATAGCAGTAACCTGTTACATATTAGTACTAGCAGTAACGTGTTAACATTTGAATGCCGATTAACGTGTTATTCCTAAAACATTTATTTGATACATATATTTACCACATATTTACAACATATTTCACTAAATCAAAAGCAGACGATCAAGCAGACGATCGGTACAATTCTTATATTATCACCCATATTTACCTATA
>LQRL01027166.1:0-17658 GCA_001703475.1 Hydroides elegans
CCAATATATAAGTTAAAATAGTGATATTCTCATTCAAGTTTTATTACATGTCAAAGGAAAGAACAATGCACATTTGTCTTATAAAACGATGGTTAGCATTTATATTGTCCACATTCATGACACACAAGGATGAGTTCAAGGATTTAACAACATAATACCCAGTAGCTACATGTTTTACTTGGCGTCATTAAGATAGTTGGTATTTTGATTGAACATTCGTTTTAATCATGCCATTCACCACAAATGAATGACCACACAACCCATTAGTCTATATTTTAGCTACAGCTTTTATTAGTACAAAAATGCAGCAGTATAACACAGTCTTGTGTTTTAGCTTAAATTGGAAACATAATAAGATATCTGAATTCTTAAACAAATACAGTATATATTGTTTTCTAAAATAAGTAAAACACAATTATTTCATCGAAGCATTGAACAAATTGATGTCATCAAACACTGATATATTTTCAACAAGAACAGATGGTAATGCGTGGGACATTATTTGATGACGCAAAACTGCACGATTGCAAAATATTCATCTTTCAACACACATCTTTTGTAATGGAAAAAGATTTTTTACATATACATTAAAAAGAAAGACTGGTTGTATCTACTTATTATGTATTTTTTCGTTTAGCGACCGCGTGACAATGCGATGTAGGCGAGTACATTTCTAGGGAGAAATATTACGGGTGGTCTAATGTTTTACAGCAGGTGAACGGGAGAGGTCCGCTGCGTGCTCCAGCAGCTTCGGCATATAGAGTTGCAAGTTTGTGACAAAACATTCACACAATCAAAACCCTATATACAGTCCTTATGATGCATTTAATTGAACTAAAGCTACCGATACGCTTGTTGAAAAAAGTCAAATGTGCATTTTATTGCGACTTTGATAAAAATACACATACAAAGCTGATAGTTTAACATACCTATTACTTTACATATATGTATCTGGATTCGGTTATTGTTATTTGATATGTGTGTACATTGCAATGAAAAATTAAAAACAACGGGGGTGTTTACAGAGATTTTTCTACTATATTGCAAAATGCCTAGGTGTGGAATATTGGCATTCCTTTTGTTTCTAATTCCAGGTTAGTTTCAATGTCAAATTGAGATGTTAACCATAATTTTGTACCACATATTTTGAGAAAAATCTGCAATCAAATGCTTAATATATTGGTTACTTACTGAGCAAGTAAATATGGTATTTGATTTGTATTTATCAATTGGTCACCAGTCTGAACATAATACATAAAGCGACTTTATTGAATAAGTTTTAATTGTGAACAATTCTTAAATATTCAAGAACACATTTAAATATTAAACTAATAATAAATTGATTAATTATTCTTTTAAAACATATCGATTAAGGTTTGCAATAAATAAACCTTAGATATATATTTTCATAGGAACATCATATGACAGATTGCACGATATTCATACCATGCGGTAAAGGGACTAGTGAATAATATTAGTATGACATGTATATGCTCTAGGTTGACGGATTCATCTAGGTTTACATTTTTTGATAAATCAAAACATTGGCGTCTAATTACCTATATATGTTTCATTTGATTCTAGTTGTAATATAACATTATGCCAGTGCAACCATACGTAACAAATTGCTTATTGGTTGAAAACTTTTGAAACCCCTTGATTATCCAGCAAGTAAAAGTCAACGAACAATCTCCTGGAACGGTCTCTATCAAAATAGATAAACCAAAATATCTAAATATAATAACTCTATGGCTCAATGTATGAGCTCGCATTCAACAATGCTGCTATCGATAAATCAATTTATGCACACTATTTCAGCAAAATACTTAATGGATATTTGTTAAAAATGAAATAACACAATAGCTACTTTTTGAATACAGCAGCAGAATAAAAGAGGTTTCAAACTATTTATTTATTATCATTTATTTATTATGCACGATGATTATCTCTTGGATATGATAGTTTTACTTTCCATTCGATATTAGTTTTATTTTTCTTTATTCATATGCACATGTAGCCTATATCTTGCGATTTAAAGTATAATGTTTAAAGAGGTCAACACTGTACACTCGGCAAAAATGGCTAAAAGTTGTTTTAGCGTCATCAATATCAGATATTAGACAATGTAACTGTTACCATTTACTATTCAAAGTATTGCAAACACCTTTAAAATGACAATAAAAAGTATTCATTTTTAGTATCTAAGTAGAAAAATATGTGGTGTTTTATAGCTGTAATTCGATCTATTCACTAGTTGAAATAGGTATACACCGAAATTTGTCATAAATATGAATAACATTTATACATAAACATTTGATTTTCAAATTTAAATAAACGAGTCATGCAGATACGCATGAACTTGCCTACAAAATAAAACAACATAATTTTGTGTTGCTATGGATATCAGTTTGATTAACTTCATGGATATATAATTTCAAATCCTCCTTTCAAGAAAAAAGGAAAAGGCTTTTGAATTACAAATTATGGAAATAAAATCTATATGTATAGAAATGCAATACAAACGTAAACATCACCATATTAGTTGATCATGATCGTAATGAGATCATGTCAGAAAAAAGTTCCTATTGTAATAGCTAATTTTGGTCACACTGTCTGGAACAACCGATGAAATAGCATGATCTCATGGTTCCACATTAAATTTAACAAATAGAGCAGTGTTTATAACGAAGCATGAAAGCTTTAGTTATCATATCATTACATCAAGTCTACCATTACATGAACCAAATGATGTCATAGTTTTTACAAGATAAATACTTTTTGGTAATGATGCAATAATATTGATGGCATTGCATAAGAATAAAAATATTGTAACTTTAGCATTTAGTTGTATTCCGATGTATTTGTTCTGGAGTACTTAATAGCTAACGTGTAGCTAATTATTGTATCCCTGTAGTTACATAAAGCTTGGTAACCACTGCCCGGCATTGTAATATTCAAAGAAGGACACCCCTTAAACAAACGACTTATTGGTAAAAAATTAGTGTTCAGTCACAAAATACTTGGGATGAACATGTTTTTAGAAAGTAAGATCCAACTCGTAATCAATAATAACTTGTTTAAGCCTCTCGAACTGCAGATTATACCAAGCAACGCGAATATTTAGAAAAGGTATCAAAGACTGAAATGACCTAAAACACCAAATTAAGGTAGTTACTAGTAAAACTGCTAGTAAACCGTCTTTCAATAAGAAAATAATAAACATCTATTTGTAATGTCTAGAACAAAATTAGAATCATGGCAAAAGGCTCAGTCACAAATGGTTTTGAATAATCAAATTATGCCAAAGTATGCATAGTTTGCAAATATTTTGTATGCATATATAGTTGGGTGCAACAGAGTCAGTTGTAAACAATGAGGTCCCCTTTGGAAATTAATTAACCAGCTTTAGAGGGCTATTCATGGTTATTGTGATCAATCTGCATTGTGTCAAACCAATTATTTATTCATACGTTTATAACCGTCACCTGTACAAATGCATTGTTAATTGAATGCTGAATATGAAATGATTTATAAACGTGGATCGGAATTCATATTTTCTTTGGATCTGATGCCTCGTTTGATGAGAAAAAGAATACATTTTTAACAAAACAACAATAACTCGGATCCATAACGAGGCATCCTGCTTATTTGAAAAGACTGGCATATTTGATATAAAGAGCAATTTCTTTTTATGATTCAATGTATGAGATCGCATTTTATTTAGATACTGCTGCCTTTCTTTAAGCATATTTATTCACTATAAGATATATGCTGACTGGTTTGAAAAAAATATCGCAATTTGTGGAAGATAAGTAAACAACAGCATAAACATATTTTTTCATCACAAAATAATAGTGCCCACAATAAGGACATTTAATCGGCTTGCTAACACAAAAAAAACAGCAGAATAGAGAATTAGAAGCTGGCGTTGTGTATTTATGTTGCAACATGTCTCTTTCTTGGATAGTGGTCACATTTTCGATTTTCATCTCACGTAAGTTTTAATTTTCTATTTTCATATATATGTAATCTATATCTAAAGTTTACAAATGTTCTGTTTTAAGGGGCCAACACTAATTTCCACTCGCAAACAACACATATCATGATCATGAGGTTTAACGCCAAACCTTCGCGACGTGCTTTTAACGCCGCTACGTTGTTTAAGATATCCATCTTATGTATATCTTATTTAATTCATTGAAGTAAATAAGAAGTATGGGAAAAAGGGTAACCATCAACTCTATTGGATGAACATAGTCTTGATAAGACCATCTCAGAAAAAGATTTCCCATGATAATGACTAATTTGGGTCATAAAGTCTGACATACCCGATGAAGTCGCGCCATTGCCATGGTTATACATTAGAGTGACAAACAGAGCAATGTCATAAAAAAGTTTGAGTGCTTAAGATATTTCATCACAGAGCTAGTCTGCATAAACAAAACATGTCATCGCTTTTACAGGATAAATGCATTTTATAATGGTGCAATAATATTGATAGCATTGCACTAAATACAATAAGAATATTTTTGTAACTTTGGCATTTAGTTGTATAATAATGTTTTTCTAGCCGCCTTCATAGCTTAAGGTATACCCAGCGTTTTATTCTGTGAAATATATATTCTGCAAGGAAATCTTCCTTGCTGACATTTTCACGCAACAAAAAATATATGGGGATTTCAGTATTTTATACTTACAGAAATAAGGACAATAGAACGATCTCTACATGAAATAAACACTGTTTTAAACAAATTAGGTTTGAACATGGGAAATTATCAATTTTGGTTTACTTACAGAGGAGTATGTATATGCTCTTGGTAGCAACGTTTCGCTACGATTATCTGGCTTTCTTTGCTGGCGAACAAATAACTGTTTTTTCTACCAGGAATGACGTTTTATCACTTTAGTGCCTGGTCAGACTTTAGGGGACGAGGACCGACAGCGATTCTTGTCCTACATGTTCTTCATAGGACTTTGTCATTTTTTTTCAAAATCGCTTATGATCGCTCAGTCCTGCGTGGCCACAGTTTTGAAGCGATTTCTACCGATTCGTTGCTATTTATAAGCAATAGATCACACCACTTATGTAATTAGAACTAGTCTATAAATACAATTTGTGAGAATATCAACCCAAGATAAAAACAATATTTTTTTATCTATTTACAAGCATATATAGACTCCCTCCGAATATTGTAACTTTATATACATTTCTAAATTGTCTTGATCCGCGTCTAACATTATATCCATAATCATTTTCATCCTTAACCAATTTCATGGATGACATGACAACAAATACTAGCTTTTCCTTGCTGCGTTCAACGGATGGATATTAAATCATTTTCAATTGTTTCCTACTGCTGATTTAATCAATTATAAGCAAAGATATGTGTTTTACATGTTATACACATGAAAAAGATGTCCTTTTTGTGATTATCATGTTGTGATTTGATAATCAAGATGTTGGTTTATTTTAAAAAGTTAACTTGGCATGCTGAAAAAAAGTCAGGTTTAGAAAGCAATGTACTTGGGTCATCATAAACAAACAATCTATATTTAATGTTTCATTGCTTGAATATATTGCCTATAGATTAAAGGTTAAGAAAAACTTTTGTCCATTGCCAAAAATCCCCTTGATTAAAAATATATTTTGATTAAAAAATCGCTCGTCATCGCTACAAGTGTGTCCACTCAAATCGCAGCGATGTCGCACGTCGCTTTGAGTCTGACCAGGCCCTTTAGCTGCAAATCTATTTTTCCATACAAAAATGAGTCATTTCAACCCAATTTCGAAAAATAGTTGGCTGGATTCTCCAGTAGCTAATAGTCTATCCCTGTAGGCATATGCAACTTTATAAAATACTGTCTGGTATGGCAATAAATATTCATGGAAGGACATCCCGCGAAACATTTTTGCAAAAAACAAATTGTAAAATTTATTGCAATCAACTTTGTAGATACGTATGACAATCAAAAAAAGACTTTTTTGAACATTACAATTTTGTATAAAAGGTATTTTTCAGTTTATAATTGGCTTGAATAAGAAAAAAACACTTTGGTGGAAATTTAAATGTCGGTAATAACTTAATTGCCAATCAAATATTACAAATAATAGTTAATTTGACAGTTGAAATCTAATCAAATTATTATTCTTATCACGCAACCGAAATAAATAAATTTTTAAGAAGGTGTTTCTCGAATCTTCAAGCCGTAATATACAGGGTCCGAAATTAAATTGGAATTAAATGTTAGATGAGGCTGAATCGCAATCAGTATAAAACAATAGCATATTATATTAAAACATATTAAACATTCATTCATTTGTGAATGTTGATGTTTCATCTAAATTGAACATTTCCTACTTATTCATAGAAAAATAATGATATTTAAACAGGAGGTGTTGACTTCTTTCCGATGAAAACCCATAAGGCAGCCATTAAGAGTTCACTATGAAAACGTGCCTTTAGATTTGAATACATAAGGATGTGATTGAGTATTTGCCTTATAAGGTGTGAACTGCATATAAGCGTATTGCAGTGTCTTATGGGGTTTGACCACTTTAACATGTGCACCTAAAGCCGATCTAAAAATAATAAGTGTCCGTAGGTTTTTCGCTGGTAACTTTTCACTGGTAAGTTTTCATTTCTTTTAAACCAAATTTTTACAGCATCGCTGCATTAGGAAACCCTAACATATCAAAAAGGTATTAAAACTGGATTTTCAGTTTATCGAGGATATTCTGATATTTCATACAAATCCAGTTTTCAAAGTCACAGCTGTACCGAAACTGCTAAACCTCACCAAGATTTTTAATTTTTAAGGGGATGGACATTCTTAATATTGTTGTTTGCATAACTCTATTAGTAACAAACACGTGTTTTCATTGTAGAATATATCACGCATCAAAACAACCATTAGCATAGATAAGCATATAAAGTAGATCTCATAACCAGTAATTGAGTTAATATTGCGACCATGTTTTTGGGTCGCTTACTATTTGTAAACGAATTAGCACGAAAAAAAAACACATTTTACATTAAAAATCAAACATGGTCATAGTAATACTCAAGCACGACCATGCTTTTTTTATTTGAGAAAATATATTTCATACTACAGCTCGGGACTGGAAAAATTGTTTGGTTTATCCAATTTTCGGTTTATCCGATAAGATATTTAAAGGAAGTATAGAGTAGGGTCGCAAAATGTGTTCGGAATAAGCAATAATTCGGTTTTTTCGCAATAATTCGGTTTTTCCGTGTTCGGTTTGACGAGGTTCCACTTTATTTATATTACAAAGTAAGTGACTCATATCAAGTTGCATTTTAAGGGTGGCTCATCAACTGGTTGTGAGGTCTACTAGAATTATGTTGCAGATTCAAATAACATGATAACACCATATTCATACAGATACTCTAAGTTTTTAGTATGTTGATGGTTAAACATCTTTGTTTCAATAGACTAGACTTAAGCATCACATTTCGGACAATACCAGGTCACTTTTCAGTTGGGCCATGTTTGTAAGTTAAATGGCTTGGATTATTAACCTATCACCAAATATAATCAACGATAAGGAAACATGATTAAAATTCTGAAAACTCGAAATTTATGAAGGGGTGGGGTATTCATATTTTTGCAAAAAGGTGGAGTTCATGGGTAGGAATGTTGGGTGGGGGTATCCGGGTGCCCATTTTCATATTAGCCCATTCTCTCTGTTCATACAGCGTGTCTTTAATATTCGGACAGAATATTATAAATTATGAAATAGTTTTTATGACTAAACGTTATCCAATAGGTTTTGGCCGTTTTGGACCAGTTTTAAAACCAAACATATCAATTTTGCCAATATGTGGCCTAGACCTAAAAGCGTTTGCGGGGTTCCTGTCGTGCGTTTGAGCTTTTGAGAACTGAGCCAAAATTTGGAAACATAGGGTAGGACCTACCTCAATACACATGATCCAAAGGTTTACAATCTATCTGAATCACTTATTTTCTGTTAGAGTTGCATCAAACATTTGCTATTTTATCGTCGCACTTTGCATTGCTCATGAGATGACTTTGCAATAACGAAAAAAAAACTTCGGACACTTACTTTTAAGTAAAAACTGTTTGCGATAAAAGCCGAAAAGCTGATAATTATTAAGATAATAGTAGTCTCTAGGTGTTCTCAAAATATCGCGCTATTTGCCAACCAAACGTGACAAATACATTTAGACTTTCGGTATGGAAACTTAATTTGAATTTGAATCAATATAGCATGCAAATGTGATTATCTGAACTGTTTGTCCACTAAGCAATTCGACTTAATAAGGTCGCCCTTCCCTACCCACTTTGTTACTCATCTCGATTAACTCCTTTTGCAATACATATACTTAAAAGCTTAAGGACGCGGTTCCATGGCGTAAAACTCGACAAGCTTCATATAGTTATTTTCACTATGTACTTTATAGGACTTTAACGAGCTTTTAAGCAAACCTATAAAAACATAATGGAAAAACGAAATGATATTGACTGAGCTTCACGCCATGGAACCGCGCCCAAAATAATGTTAATTATCATTTTAAGTTAGTAATCAAATTTAAAAGTGCTCATGTGTTTTTGTTTCAGCTGTACATATGTTGCCAGATGAGAAACGATTAATCAAACATATGTTAGATAATTACGACAAAGTGGGTTTAATTGGTCGACCGGTGTTAAACACTTCTGACACAGTTAATGTCAGCCACGGTCTTGCTTTGATCCAGATAATGGATTTAGATGAAAAGAACCAAGTGCTCACTACAAACTGCTGGAATAGATATGTAAGTTGACGTCACGAGATCTATTTTTTAAAGAAAAAAGATACAGTGGCTCGCGGCTGTTACCCCTAATTCTCTATATTGTTTTGGGTTTAGCTTGTCAAGTTTAAGTATCAGTTAGATCAGAAATTATCGTTTAATGGTTAAGCGTTTATTGTTTATGAGGTTGTCGTTTAGCGTTTACCATGAGGGGTTAAAAACTAAATATTTCAGCAGTGCAAGCTCTTGTTTTATATCGATATTCATAATTATGTTTACTTTTCTCTATCTGTCTAGATGTGGAATGACGTATTATTAAAATGGGACCCAGCAGATTTTGGAGGCTTAACTAGTATTCGAGTTCCCAGAGACAAGATATGGACACCAGACATAGTTCTCTTTAACTAGTAAATCTTGATAAAAAATCAATGCATTAGCAACCATTCCATTGTCTTCAATAGATATACGTCTTTAACACGTCTGTATGAGGCCCGAAAAAAAATCGTGTTTTAAATCAACTTCTTAGTGGTTCCTCATATGCATGCAAAGATAAAGACTAACTTAATAAACTGTCTTTTGCGTGTATCTTTTGTGATGAGGCAGATCTCACCCTCCCAATTCATATCTTGCATAAGTATTGTCATCCCATTTTGCTCTTATCTACCATACATTAGTGTGTGAGTCAATTGTTTTCTAGAACAGCGCCTGGTTGACATAATTTGAAACCAGGTTAACGGTAAACGTTGTACCATTTTTGTATCATAATTGAATATATTGCAGTGCCGATGATAGACTGGAAGAACATCGCCGGGCCCTGGCCCATGTCTTTTCAGACGGTACAGTGATATTGAGTACACAGGCTATCTTCAAATCTTCCTGCTCATTGGATATAACACATTTTCCATTTGATAAGCAGGTAAGAGAAGAAAAAACTCAATAAATGTTAGGAGGAAACTGTTAAATTGATATACAATACCAAAAAAAACATTTAAACATATTCTAATCAATTCAAAATTGGTGTGAAAATTACATATCTAATAACATATCTGGATTCAACAACGTTGTTAAATAACTAAGATAAATATAAGATATCGAATCGTTAAATTGACAGTTAAAATGTTCGCAAATAATAATATTTTTTTTCTCCAAACGTAAATTTCCGGCTTATTACAATGTTGAATGGAACTCTTTAATCGATTAATTAATCAATTAATTAACTTGTAAATTTTGATGATGTAGCGCTGTAGTCTGGTGTTTGGTTCCTGGACATATGACGGTTTAAAGATGGACGTGAATTTCTATGAAGCAATAGAGAGTATCGTCCTCTCATATTATGTTGAAAGCAACGAATGGCAGATTATAGAAAATTCCGCAAGTAAAAACACAAACTACTATCCGTGCTGCGTGGAGCCGTATCCGGATCTAAAGTTTAGCTTGGTTCTACAAAGAGTTGTAAGTGATATACCAATGTTTTACTCCCACACCTAATTGATTTTGTCAACCCTTTTGGGATGTTTTAGCCTTTATATTTGGCTTGTATAGCTTCACATGCAACCGTTATAATAGCGTTACGTTTTCATTGGTATATCGAATACAAATAAAAAAAGATCGCGAAAATCGATAATATATATATATATATTAACAAAATGTTTGTGCTGTATGCACAGCTGTAAATTATATCTATTTTTTATTGAAGTATTCAGCAACTGATCTATTTATGATACTTATTTTAGCATATTATAATTTGTATGTATATATCTATGATTTGTTTTAAACTTTGATACATAGCCGGCGTTTTATAATTACATCCTGTTACTGCCATGCGTTTTGTTGTCAACTCTCACACTGCTTCTCTTCTGGCTACCACCCGAGTCCGTTGACAGAATATCACTTGGTAGAACTTTTTGTATAAGCAACAATGTTATTTCACATATAACGTTAATGTTAATACAATAAGCCTCAAAATTCCACAAAATATTTAAATTTGCCTTCATAGAAATATTTCAATCATGTTGTCAACCAATGACGCTCTTTAAATGTAAAAATATTTATTTGATATACTTTATTGCTCTCATTTATGCGGTTCAAATGTAAATTTAAACAGTATTTAGTTTGTGTCTCTAGGTATGAATATATTTGTGGCATTTTTCGTTCTACTGCTGTTATTATCTGATTCGATGCCACCAGCGGGCTCAAGCATTCCCCAGATCGGTAATGTAACAGTCTACAATCATCTCCTCCTCATTCATGACGTGTGTGTCGACAATCATATTTACCATTTTCTCCTAAATACATCATATAAAACAATTATGCTGGTCAACATTCAACTTAAGTAATAAATATTTAATTAGATTTGCAACCCAATTCAAAAATGTAAAAATTAGCCATGGTTGTTTGCATTCCTGTTTGCCTAGAATTACAGTATTAACTTTAATCCATGTCATTTATTTTATTTGACAGGTGTATTCTTCTGTCTGAATATGATGCTCATTACCCTAGCAAATTTTCTATCCGTCCTCGTGATCAACATCTATTTCCGAGGCGACATGCATGGTCCGGTACCAAAGTGGCTTAAAGTTGTACGTAAAATGCAATGTGCCATTTATCTATTTTGCACAAAATAAGTTGACTAACATGTTTTTATTAAATAGTCAAGACATTGTAGCGTATATTGAAGTTAAATTTTCTTTTATATTGCTCTTCACATTACTCAATATGATCGGTATAACAAACCCATTAGAAAGACAGGATTTAGATACTACTCGTCTAGTAATGTTTTGACGTACCTGATGTACGTTTGACATATGCACGTGTATTCATATTTTCTTACATCTAAGCACGGATGATTATTTTAGTTAGTATGATGAGGTTTTATATATATATAATATTGAGTAACAATGTTTTAAACAGGTTTTCATCTCTGTATTTGGGCGCATTTTGTGCAAGCCGCAACCAAAGGAAGATGCTGTTGCAAACTCAAACCACCTTATAAAGATAAATGATTCCGACGCGAACCAACAAACATATCTGATGCCCGACAAAACTGAAAACCTTGATGCAAGCTTCCTACAAAATGTTGATTCGTCCCGATTCAACAATACGCACAAACTTGGAGGCGATGATCTTCAATTAAATCTGCTCATTTCTTTGGAACAAAAGGTTGATCGAATGCAAGAATGTATGCGCCAATCACTCACCCGTATGAACAAAAAGGAAGGTGAATCCCGCATAGCTCATGAGTGGAAAGTTATTGCTCTGGTTCTAGACCGCATATTTTTCATATTATATCTTGCATCGATTGTTATTCTATTGGCTACGATGATTCCAAAGAGTGTTTAACTGTTTTCACTCTTTTTTATATGTTACCGATGCGAGCTTATAACGCTATTTTTATCAACATTCTTAAACGTCCATTGTATAAGTGTAAAATAATAACTTATACTATTTTGTATTAATAAAAACTTTCAAACTTGTTTTATGTTTTTTATGAGGCGTATTTTAGCTATTCGTCAACAGTTAATATGATGCATTTATATGATACCTTTATTCTTCAACAATGCGTCAGTACAAAGAAATGACACAAATAAAGCGGACAATCCAAAGAAAAATACAAAGTATTAGATAAGCTCAAACAAAGTACCAGAAAGGAAACATGATATAAAAATAAAATGATACAGCGAGAAGGGGCGTGGAAGGCGGATAGCCAAAGATACATATTAAAGACAGCAAAAGAATCTGACTACCATGACACGAACTTCTAGCAAGCCAGACAAATGTGGGAGTGACGAAGGGATGAAAAAAAGATGAATTACACGCTTGATAGAGTAGTTCAGTGAACTTGTGAACTCATACCTACCAACAGCACCAATTGACAATATAAAACCAGAATGGGACAGGCTAGATATACATATGCCAGATTTAAATGAACAATTAATGCGGAAATGCGTAAACAACATGTTAAGACTCATCATCAAGGAAAAATCACAAAGTAATTATTATTTGATTTTTATTGCATCAACGTTTGTAATGTAAATACTCTTAGTGCAAAGAACATAGATACATGAAACAATAATAGTATATAAATTACAAATTATAATAACAAAGTAAAATCCAACAGTATATGACTGTTCTAACATGTATGCACAATTTTGTTTACTAAAGGGCCGAATTCCATAATTAAATAGATATATTCTTGAAAGCTCGAACACCGTATTTGGTCGTAAATGGATAAGATTTTAACACGAACCAACCACAAGATCAGCGTGCACGTGTAGAGTCTTTAAAAGATACCATATCACATAGATGCAAGGTGATATGCCATTACTTCATTTCAAGGTAAGAGCTTGGATTCTAACAACTACCCCTTGCTCAATAGGTAGTCAATGAAGTTACGGTAAGACTTGAGCTACGAGCTTGTATTTCCACTGTAGTTTGAATATCATGACTATGCGCACTGGAAGTAATGCATTTGAGAATAATCCTAAAGATCTAAAGATATAAATGTGTGCAGACTGGTTAGCAAACCACTAGAAAATGAAACAGACGGCACATACCTTTGCAGTACGCTCTCATACAGTAAAAGTCTTAGCACTAAATAGGCGCTCGAAAAGGCAAGGCTTCAGAAGGCTATTAAACACCATCCACTGTTGAACAACTGACCAACCTGGACCAGTACAAGTCAGAAGAGTACTTCACTACATACGGTGTTCCACATTTGGCTTGCAAATTTATATGTAATGTTTTCTAGCTGCAAGAAAAGAGGAACATCTTATTTGGTCGTGAAGTGCCCTTCAAGCCATAGACTATTTCAAGTAGTGGTTGTTTTTGCCTTTTTATACATCAGCAATGTTACATCACAATCAGGGACGTAAATAGGCTTGATTTCTTCTACAAAAGGTGCTTTAGACTTATCCAGTGTATAACATGGGAAGCGAGCACAGAAGAGTTACTGAAGAGAGAATGCTTACAAAATTGAAAGACATTGCTGGGACGAAAAGGTTTTCCTTGTTCGGACATGTTGTCCGCATAATGACAGATAGGGTAATAAGAATAGCCTACTTCTGACAACGACGGTGAAAAAGAGATAGGTGCCGTCAAAGGCAGAGATGGAATGACATCATGCCTAGGGACCTAAAACCGATGTTCTAGACAATTGGAGCACTCGAACTTCAAGATGTGTAAATGTTACGACGCCATGTGGACGATCAACAACAACACTACTGTGAACTGTTAGTAATTATCAATACAACATTGTTGAAATTGGTATAATTAAGCAACATCATCTCATATCTCATGTTTGAACTAAATAACCGTTTTATTGTCACAGAATTGGTTTTAGAGACGCATTATATAAAGCATTAAAAAAAAAGACAATATTTAGTAATAATCAAAGCGACATATCTCAAGCTCTCAAAATTCACATGATTAAATATTCAATTCGTAAATGCATAACATAACTTTTATCATCTTGTATAGCCATCGACATACTAGTAAAGGTGCGTTCAACGATCATCAGTTTTTTTTCAGACGCTAACTGAAAAATATGTCTGAAATAGTGTACACCCATCGGAATCAGTTTACTATACTTTTTACAAATTGGCGATGAACGCACCTAATATGTATGAAAATAGGTTCAGATAAAAAAAAAACAAATATAAAGAAATAATTGCAAATCGAACACTCAGATATTTCACACATATTCAATTCAACAGAATTATTGTTATGATCTACTCTATCAAATTTGCATATTTGAAATGTATTCTATATCCATGTATACTCCTATAAAACAGACAATAAGTAAGTTGAACTAGTGACCACATTCATGACACATGCTTTTAAACTGCAATGCAATAATGCAATAATGATAAGGGTTTAACTGTTTCCCTGACTTTCCATAAATGGTGTTTAAAATGAAATTATTAACATTCTTACCCAGCAAAAGTTTTGAACTAAAAGTTAATTCAACAAGAAATGAGTTATCAAATCAAGTTATATTTTATCAAAATGCGTTCATAATTATCTGCCGACATTTTTAGCACGAATTAAAAACCAATGAAGAATATCGTTTTTGCAGTAATTCATGAAAACTTAATTTTGTCACGTATGTTAATATCGCTAGCGGCGATGCATTATTGGGCATTCCGTTTTCATGGGAGAGGAACTCTGCATGATCCAGCAGACACTATGTATAGAGTACCATGCAATGTAGGCAGGCCGATGGCAAAGATGTCATATTATTTTAACAATACAGTGATTATGTTAGAGTTCATTAAGTTATTTTGTTTACGACTAAAGCGCGTGCTGACAAACTCTTAACTGGGCATGTTCATGCATTTAAATACTAATGCGTGTGCCAAGTGGATAGTGTAATAATTATAACGTGCCATAAATTTATATTGATTTTATTGTTGATATTCGATGCATATGTATATTGAACAAATTCTGGAGAATCAAACACAACAGGCATTTTGATCAGTGATTCTCCATTTATTTTTCATAATGTCTTTGTGTTGGTTGTTGCCATTTATTTCGCTTCTAATTCCGGGTAAGTATAACAGAGATGTTGATCAAAGTTTTGTATGAAATATTTTGAGAAAAAAATCTGCAATATATAATGCTTAATATTCTTGGCTTTTTACTGAGTAAGTGTCTTTGACTGTATTTATCATTTGGTCATCAGTCTGAACATTCTTGTCCCTAATACATACAGTGATGTCGTGGATTAAGATTAAATCATGAATAATTTGTAATAGTAAAGAAAACGTTTTACAGTTACAATAATCATAACATAAATGCTGAAACTTTAAATAAATCTCCATTAAAGGTTGACATATATAACAGTATGATATAAGAAATTGCACAATATTCATATACCATGGCATGAAGGGATAAGTGAATAAAATTAGCATGATATATAAATAGTGTTGATTATTTTGGTAACTTATGTTGTCTGAAACGGATGTGCAATCAGGATTACATTCGCTAGAGCGCATTCTAGCTGTTGTGCAAACATGGATGTTTGCGAAAAAAATGAGTTTATATTTTTGCGCAAGACCACCACACCAAACATATGCCCAAGTGTTCGCTAAAGATTGGGGGGCAAAAGTATCAAACCATCCAAAATTGTGAAGAATCTCGGCGTGATCCTAGACTCTTAGCTGGCTTTAGAGAACATATTTCGCATATCGTTAAGGCTTGCATGTTCCACATACGCAGGGCATGGTACATTCGTTGGTACCTGGACGCGGAGACTGCCAAATGGTTGATGTTGGCGGCTGTGATCAGTAAGGCTAGGTAATTTCCTCCTGGCCAACTTACCCTAGAAATATATACATTGATTCCAGTAAGTCCAAAATGCGGCGGCCAGTCTAGTTACGCTCACTCTTAAACGAATCTCAATCACCCATAACCTGAGAGAGTTGCATTGGATGTCCATCTCATATCGAATAAAGTACAAGATCGCAACTATCGTTCACAAGTGCATATACGGCGAGGCCCTGATCTATCTCAAAGATCCAAATCAAGCCCTGAGTGCCAGTTCATCATCAAACGTAAGCCTTTCTGTCCCCTAGTGAAACAAACCACCCTCGGTAATCGTGCATTAAGCAGGGCGCGCCCGAAAATCTGGAATGAGCTACCAATCGAACTAAAAACTATTAAGCAATTGTCTCAATTTAAATTGAGTCTCAAAAAAATATTTTAGTAAGGCGCTTGAGTGTTAAATTGTTAAGCGCATGTATGTATCTCCTAACACGCGCTATATAAGAAATAAATTGTATTTGTATTTGTATATAATATGGAAGATTTATGAAGATTTTATTAGTTTGGTTTAGGTTCAAAACATTCTTTAATTGAAATTCAGAAATTCAGAATCCACACCTGGCTAGTCAACAAATGCAATACAATGCAGCCCCTGAAAAGTTGGTGTTCAATGGCGAAAATAGTGATTTCTGATACCACTATGTGTTTACTCGAAAATATCTAATGACGACTCATAGGTATCAATTATGATTTACACATTTTTCATTCGGAATCAAAGATAAAAGCTATATGAATTGCTACTTGTTGTTAACAGCACAATTACTTATATTTTACTATTATTGTGCCAAGTATGTAAGCATAGATACCACAATCAAATAATCGGAAAAGGAAGAGATACTATAGGCTTATACTTATTTTGTATGTTTGACATCCTCAATATATTCATTCATAAATATCTGTATTCTTTTTTTTACAAAAATATGCAGTCCAGACCGAATGTAATTTAGAATTTTATTAAATATGCAACTCTTTTTGTGACAGCTAATTGTACGAACAGATAAAAAAGTAGCCATATATATCGTGAAACAATTGATCATTTGAAATATAAATAATAAAACAAAATTAGATAATTAAATAGAAATATAAAATATGCAACATATAGAACATTGCATAAAACAAGATTAGAGTATAAAGCGTTAGCATTAATATTAAAGCATATAGTCACCTTAATATATAACAGTGCTTGTATTATGACTTTCAAATTCTATGTAAATTTTTGTTCGGTGCAACAGCGGCATTTATTATGACCGTATTAGAAATAACCCAGCTTTTATATGCTATCCTATCTCATTTTTATCTGCATGTATTGTTCAAATACTTTGATATTATGTATAATTTTTGCCTGTGTTGCAGATGGTTAACTATAATTATGATATAAGAAGAACAATTTCATATTGCCTTTTCGACCAAGCGTAAACTTGGCTGGATTTTATTCAGATGAACAAAACAAATTGAGTTTTAACAGTAGAAAACACGAAGTTGGGCGGAAAATGGCCGCCAATCAAATATTATAACAACAAACCAAAATAACCAAATAATAATCAAAAACCGAATTCACAAAATTACA
>LQRL01027170.1:1945-15225 GCA_001703475.1 Hydroides elegans
GGAGTGTCCGTGACCGACGGGTTGTGGGTTGATGGCCGTAAATGAACGTGAAATGTATGTGGGAGTATTGTGATGCAAATAAAAAATTCTGATAGCATCTTTGGCAACTGCAGTTACTGTTGAACCAATCACAGCATTTTCAAGTTCAATATTCATACAAAAATACTATAATTATGACGAAGTGAAGATATTTTGTAAGTACGTATCCGAACGTTATACATATATATAGAAACCCGCATTTACACTAATCAGGAAACTGGATCAAAACCATCTATATTTGTTTTATAAACAATAATTAACCAGCGTATCCATGACAATATGGTCTGTAACGGTCGGTACGAATGCATAAATAACTAGTTCATTATAATCGTCTTTGATCTTTTGCGGCGGAAATGTCTATAAATAAAATGCATGCAAATATTACGCTATATTTTGCAAAAGGTAAGAATATATAAGTAAAAAATAAAATTTAGATCGCTGTTTATGTACATGAAAAAAAACAACAACAAAACCTTTCAGACATGGTCCACCATTCACAACCATGAGATAACCCCCTATGAGATAACCCCTAACATCAACCCAGAATCATAACAACAAGCTTGAAACTGTCTGTTACGTCGTCCAAATCTTTACAAATGGCTCTGCTAACGGCCATCCGTTACGCTCGCGTCGCGACTAAGCACAGATAAGCATAAGGTTGGATTGCTGGGTAGTGTATCATCTCAAAGACTTAAGCCCGTTGGATGATGTTGAGCTGATGGACTAGACTAATATGTTGGGTGCAAGGGTGGTATTTGTTTTATTTGTATTAATATTTTTTATCATTTTTATTTTAAATGTTTCTCATCTTTTAAAGGTTTTAATCATGTAAAATCTTTAAAGTCACTCAACTCAATTCAAACCGCTATCCATAAAAGGACAATATGGCCAGGTACATGTACATGTAAACAGTTATTATTGTTTTTAGATGGCTTATATTATTAACATTGCATAGGTGTGGATTATTAACATAAAGATTATATGTAGAAACTACAAAACGTAAAGTCTTTCAAAGTTGCTTTATTGTCAAAAATATTAAACCAAAAGAATAACACATATTCTTAGCTCACAAACTTGTTCTCTACCTGATTTCCAAACCGACACGCGATTACATCATAATGAGCGCTAATGTACGTTTTGTTCGCACGCAGACTGGCTTTGGCAAAAAGGAATCATAACATCATGTTGCCGTTATTTTATGAATCATACATCATGGGATTAGATAGAAATATGGACATAGCTATGGGGCATATTGGCCCTTTTGAAAGGTGACTTATCGAACCAGGGTATGGCCTAGAAGTTAGTTACAAACATCTTATAACATAGGTCACATTTATTGTTTGTAATGATTATGTTGTTTCAAATTGCTGCATCATATTCATATTCGACTAATATTAAATGACGGTTATTGCAACACAAATGCTAAATATATTGTATGTACTAGTTTAAAAGAATAGATATTTCAAGGTTTTACCCTGTTATGATGAATTATTTTCATTTAGTTGCATGTTGCCAGTTGCTCAAATGTATATTACTAAATTCTATTACTCCGTCTTAGTGGCACCTTAGTAGTGTGCACAGGAAAGGTGTCACACAATGTCTGCAAGAAGGGACACCTGAGGACCAATTCGGCATTAATGTACTGTGTAAAACTGGAGTAGAGCGAGGAGATGCATATGTAGAACTGTATGTACATGTATCACTCGTAATTCGTTTAATATTGCATTCATATAACTGCATTAACGTATTAGCCTACATGTACAATGTGCATACGAGTTACGTTTTTTATACAATGGTGGAAATATTATTTTTATTCTGGATACGTCATAATTATTTGTCAACTTCCGGAAAAAGAGAAAACAAGAAACATCACGCCAGAGGTAGACGCCTCCAACTTGCGTCTGTTAAACGCTTCCCAAGGTCATGCTGTCCGACAAAAAATAAAACAAATCACAAAATAACCCATCTTTGGGCCTCGTCTTTACAGAAGACATTGCACAAACGCTGTATTTCGACTGGGAACCATCTCCCAATGCTTGTCTTGCCATATGTATTCTTATCAACTCTGGTCCATAGCTTTCCGCTCCCATTACTCCCTGGTGCTAGCTTTGAAGAAAATCAGGTCTTATTAATATGATTGATACGGGCCAAGCTAAGCATCTTAACGAATAGCGCAAGGTACAAAAAGGGTGGGGGGATTTTCTTGGGTTCTATTATGTTATCTATTACTTAGAAACTGGGGTTCAGACGGTTAAGGCATTCAAATTCACTACGCACATGGACGAAACATAACCATAGAAGAATGATTATCATCTAGATTATTCTAGTAATTTTTAAATGTATACCATATGATCTAATATCGGTTAGGGCACAACGAACAACTTATTTGTAAAAATGGCTGTGCCTTGTTTATTTTTTTTCGCATCTTTCGTTGAATTATATGATGTCGCTTTGCTTCCGAGTTGACATGACAACATGTTAACGCTGTCACTTCTCTTTCTAAAAATTGATTTCATTTTCGTTGGTATTCACCCTTGAATGATTAATACCGACGAAAACAAATGATTTATTAACAAAGCTGATTCGACGATTGTCAAAAGGTATGAGGGCTACTATTTCAAGATCCATAGTTATTAGGTATCTAAAATGCTAGATAAGCTAGTTTCTTCAAACTAATCAAGCAAACACAAATTTTAATTGCAATCATAATCGGTTTCATGCGACCTAATATAAACTGCATTGATCATAACACTTTAGATTCAGTCATTTAGATGAGCGAAAACACGTCACGTCGGTCGTTTAATTGTAACCGCAAATTAAAGTTCCCCGTGTTTTTTTTACATTAACTGTAGCTATATGGAATCTGCTATTGTTGACGAGTTATCAACGTTGACGCGATGCTGAAAAAGAGTTGACTTATTATTTCCTTATCATAAGAAAGTAAAGCGTCATTAAGTGGCAAAAACGGGTCACGTTTTGTTCATGAATTTTTCATTAACCGCAAAATCGGCAGGATATGCTATAATTCATTAATCAACCAGTTATCATTTTGATAATTATGAAATAGCGGTCATTCACATGCACATATACACCGTCTATGTTCATTATTGTATTATAATTAGACCTCGAATATAGTTGTTTACATACAGTATAGTTGTCATCGCTGTTTTAAATAATAGTGATCAGTGTTCACTTTAATGTTTAGCCCTAAAATGACACAAAATAATGTAGAAGCCATTACCACTTGCATTATTTCAAACAATGTCAATCATGCAGCTAACGTAACGACGCCAAAGTTTTCCAAACGTCATCAACAACCTGTTTTTTTATTAGTTGACGTTGATCAGCACAGTATCGATTCGGGCTCGACGTCATTTGTATAAACGTCAACAGAGCTCCTTGTATTTTTCAGCAAAAAAGGTTTAACGCAAATCTGCAGAAAACATGCGTTTTTTACTTCCACCAGCACAATATCAATCGTGATTCTTATACGGAGTTTGATCAGATGAGGGGCGTAGGTTTAACGCAAATCTGTTTACATGCAGCTGCCTAAGAGTGTAGGGTCAAGGGAGCCAATCATTTTGGGTCGAGCGCCCTTCTTCTCAATGCATATCCATCGGTCGCCATTCAATTCAAAGGTGGTGGGGGACAAGAGGGCTAGCTCAACAAGGTAATCAATCATGCCATACACATAGTGGCATCAGTGCAGAAAATTCCGTTTTAGATTTTTGTTTTTTAAAGGGAAATATGTTTAGACGAATTATTTGATAATCAATAAATGTTATCATAATAAAATCATTAAATGTGACCATACAATCGATGCTCAAGATATAAGAAATAAATACGGCTGTTATACATTTTGTACGAAATGTTGAATACACGAATGCGAGGACATACATTGTACCAAGGCACTCAAAGCGTTTGCCGCATGTAGGGAGAATATTAAATATTATAACAATATTATCCAAATCCTATCCGGAGTTGTGTCAAGTGTTGACGTATTATTTTTATTTTTTATCACAATATTTGATTCCCCGAAATATGAGATAACATCGTAGAATTTATCAATCCTGTTTGGTAAACAAAACTGCTATTTATTCCTATGGGGTATTGCTATGCCAATACGGATTAGTAGCTAATCGTGAAAAATGACAAATAAACACTGCAATTTTAAGACGGACTATATATTTCATGTTGCTTTTACATATCAAGTGAATGCATTTGGTAACATTTTATAGGACAGGGTTCAGAAAAAAATAAACACTTCCGGTTTGAGCAGCTTTAACTAGAATTTGTCAATCAATTAATCATTATAAGAAAAACTTATGATATACATAGTAAGAGCTCGAATTGAAGAGCTAATGCAATACACTTATTACAAATGTAATATGGTTCATTGTAATATATCGCCTTAACGCGAATCCATATATCTAAAACATCAATGACAATGAAATAACGTAAAACTATTTTCAAAAATACTCCTTTTAACAGTTATGTCTCATGTAAAATGAAAAGGAAATCAATTGGCTCAACATTGTATTAAGATTCGAATGACAAAATGGTTCCGAATATGTTTGTCCGGTCGATAGGATGGAAAATATGACACACCCATAAACACCAACTGACAATAAACGAACAACATCCTATCTGAAGAGGGCTTTAGGATGATAACAACGGAAAGAAACAGGATATAGTTCGAATGAAAAATAATGAACCGAAACATAAGATATAGTCACCTAAATATCTCTTTTTCGATTTTCAAGTGTTTATAGCATCATCTAACGTTTATTTTTAGATGCCTCACATATACAGAGTTGATATAAGGTTAAGTATGACATCTTTTATACTTCGGGTGTAATGCTTACTATTTAATTTTCGCTCCCCCTAAACTATGTTAAAACGTAAAAAACATGAAAACCCTGATCAAGCCGTTAAACCAAAACGCTATCCAACCAACCCATAAATAACATTGCCTTTTCCGTTTTCTTCAGAATTACCGAAATCTCCCAACAAATAACATACGGTTATTTTTTGTTTGCGTCCCCTGTGTGTGACCTTCAGAAGGTGGCATGAGAGACACAGACAGACACAAGATGAGCCTTCGAAGACCCATTCAGCAATTGACGTCCGCAATACGTCGCTTTTGGATGTCAAAAAGTCGCACATATGAAGTTTTCTTACGTCATTTACGTCTCGATGTCGGACAAACAACACAGTTACACCCGGTTCATTGCAACATTGCTACGACGTTGTCCCGCCGATCGCAACTAAGAAAGACGTCAGGAATACTTTCAAATGGACACAACATTGAGTGTCCTTTTGACGTCAGGAGATGTCTTCTAGAGTTGCATGAGAGACACATACAAAAAACGTCGTCGTAATTTTGTGTTGACATTGTTCCTTTTATCGCGAACAAGCACGTCCGAAACGTTCATATGAGGATTCACTCATGACGTCGGGAGATGTTTTGTAAAGTTGCATGAGAGAGACAGACAGAAGATGAGGCCCTTTTGCCTTGATGCTTCGTTTCCGCCCTGAGGAAGATATTTTTTGTTGATGGAATTGGTCTAATTTGGAACTGCAGGGTTTGGCTTGGTTGTGAGGGTGGGCATTAATGCAAAGGAATGGTGGGTTCTTTAAGTATGCTTGCAAGTGGGTATACTTTAGAGAATGACGTCTTTAGAATGGTTATATGTTTATATACTTATAATCTGCGTCTTGTTAATGAGGGTCCATGATACCCTGTATTTTGCAATTGGTTGTTTATAAGATACACATAAACCGATAAGCATTGTGATTGTAAAACTTTACATGCATTGTACAAATAGATAACACTTAAAATGTTCTTAACATTACTATTTACAAAGAGCATTTGGTGCTGAAATAAAGCGGCATTTATAGCATTGATGATGCTGGGCAAATGATAAAGCCATATTAACGGTAACGTTTAATACTAGAGGCAACAAACCCAACGATGGTTGTCTTTAGATTAGGCCATGGCTTCCTTCCCCACTAGAAAACTAACTACTATCCTATATGAATTCATCATCAAAAATTCGTTGACACGGTGGTTGAATTAAGACTTTGTATTAGTTGTTTTGTATCATATGCCATTATCAAAAAGATGATATATGACACATCCCCGAACGCCATATGATGTAAAACGTTTCGAATTTTGTCCGCCACGAATAACGAAAGAATCTACAGTGTCGCGTGGCTCTATCCTACATTGATAATAGCGCTTACCGATTAACGTTTAAGGGCTCACAATATCGGAATTTAGCGTTTAACGTTTTACGTTAAGCGATTAACGTTTATCCTTTATGTTTAAAGTTTATGTTGTTACCGTATAGCGCTCAGCGTCTTCCATGTCGTAAAAGAAACGCGCGCGACTATGCTAGTGACGTTAATCGGCATCTTTCCAAACAGGATTCTATTTCCAAATAGCTGCTGATCAGTGTCCAGCGCGTTGAGCAAACATCGAGCCCATTGTTGTCATTAAATGGAATGACATTGAGAAGCCAGCACGACAATAGTTGGTCTTTATTAGGCTGCTGCAAACTGGCTGCTAAAAAGCGCTGATGTCCAGCGTAGTACGGTGGTCGAAACTAATTGAAGGGGTGCCGGGATCAAGGGACTTAACATTTGCCATTCATCGCAAACTATATTAATTGTGTATCATGCAACCAATATAAGATTAGACATATAAGCCAAAAAGAAAATTCAATGTCAAAAAGGTAGAATCGTTGCACATTTGACAGGAATTTGAGACGTTTATCGAAACGGCGCATATTTTTACCACATCAATATGCACAAACCCCGTTTATTGGTTACGAGTATAAAGAGTAAGTGAACATCGCAGCACACATTAACAGCCGACTCTTAACCATCTTGGTATTGCCTTAGGAATATATAGGCATTAGGAATATCAGATACAGACGCAAAACGCGATTACGTTGTCACGTTAAATGTGTGTTTACAATGTTATCCATAAGACCTTGAAATATAAATATATCTAAATGATATGTCTGCCTTGATATAAACAAAACCTTGTTCAAAGACTACCGATTAGATGGTTTTGCTTACGTTTTACGCAAAAGCGGTCTGAAGACGTTACATTTAACATAAATATGTCGAAAATGACGCAATTCTAAAAGTTGAATTCTAATCTATGATTGAAAGTAAGATATTATTCTAATACTACTTTTGAGCATTATTTAAGAATCAATGTAGCCATCCTTAGAAAATCACAAGATAATTATATGTCTATATAATATCATTTGAAATTCAAAATATGGACATATATCGAGGCACGCGCTCAACATAAGAGAATCATAGGGTAAGACACGACAATTTATTTCCCTCTTTCTTGACAATCTGGTCCTATATCCTCTTCCTCTCTGTGTGTATAGAACGTTGTGAGTCGGTTTTATGTGGCACTTTTAGTGGGCAACATCGGGGAGCTTTTAGGCGGATTAAACAATGAAAGTTTTACAAGCTTAGATGGTGTCCTCCGGAACCCCTTGTCTTATTTACCGGTTGCCTAGTTTTCTGAGTGGGGTGAGATATTGAGATAAATGATGTTACAAGCGACATTAATGCTAATTGGGAATTTGGTTTGTAATTTGCAGGTTTCGATTCATCTAATTAACGTTATAATAAACGTTATAAACATATCATTGAAATTATATGTTCAAGTCATTTTAACGTTTATGCAAGCACCTTAATGCTAACATATAAACATGTAAAATATTATACTTGAATCACAATATATAAATAAACATATTTTTCTTTTAATATAAACTGCACAAAAATATATAAGGCCTTATGCTCTTTGACGTCATCTTTTCATATGAGCCACAACTTTCCTTTTTTCCTAAATCTTCTATCTATTGAAAATAAAAAGCTGCCGTTACGCTATGTAAAGCCAAAAACATTACTTCTGCCAACTCCATATACAACTTAATTCTCCTGGCCCATTACCATCAAATGAAAGTTTAACAAGCATATAGAGCCACTCCTTAAACCACAGAGGCGTTCGTTAGATGTCTGCCTTTTGAAGAGAAAAGCCAGAAGAGAAAAAAAATGTTGTAGAGCATGCGATGGGCTTTTTTCTCTCAAGATGGTGCCATCCCACTTGCATATATTGTTTTGACATTTCTTAAAACCCCAGAATCATTGCTCCTTTCATCTTTTCTGTCAAAATATAGAGTACAATCGTTTGAAATCGCATTGGTATGTTCATCTTAGCCTTTTCCTCTCAAAACAGTGGTTTTATCAATTGGACTCTTTACTTAACTGCTATATAACCCTTTAAACTTCTTTAAAAAAACCTCCTGAAAAAAACGTCATAAAATGTCGATTCGGGGGCTACCTTCCGTCATAGATCACCTGACCCCACCGAGACCCATAGCCGTCAATGGCGGCTTATCGTTGTTTGTTTTACGACCGTTATCGCCCTGATAAACTTGTATCGCTCAGTCCGTCAGCGCCACCGAAGCCACGATTGACATTTCATATTTTTTCGTCGTTATGGGTCTCGGTGGAGTTTGTACATTGGCCAGAGATATCGAGTTGAAACTATGCTCAAAATATGCTTAAATGGATATTGCAACAACAAAAATTTGAGTTTGAGCTGATAAACTTGTATCGCTGATTCCGTCAGCGCCAACGAAACCCGATTGACATTTCATATTTTTTTGGTCTTATGGGTCTCAATGGGATTTGAGACTTGCTGGGTACAGTTGGCACATGGATCGAGTTGCATATTTATTTTTAATATAGATATATATTTTAAAAAAATGTTGTCGCTTTGTAGTGAGTTTGAGTTGATAAACTTGTATCGAAGAATCCGTCAGCGCCACCGAAACCCGATTGACATTTCACATTTTATGACCGAATGGGTCTCAGTGGATATGGTGCCACTGTACAGTAGCAGCCAGAATCGAGTTGGTTTCCCGTATATTCATGTATGTGTTTTATATATATATTTGACTAATAAGTTATGTAATTTTTGTTTCAAGTTTGATAAACTTGAATCACTGAGCCCGTCCGCGCCACCCGAAACCCGATTGACATTTCCTATTTTTTGGCCGAATGGGTGTCGATGGAATTTTGTACAAAATACACAAATTTCGAGTTAGAATCGGACACAAATGCATTAAGGGCATATACAGAGATGTCAACTGTTAACATTTTGTTTTGAGTTTTAACAGATAAACTTGTATCGCTCAGTCCGTCAGCGCAAATCAAAAACCCGATTGACATTTCATATATTTGTGGCCGGGGTCTCGTTGGACATGGTGCCACTGTACAGTAGGAACCGGTATCGAGTTTTCATTCGGTACAAATTTGTGTGATCATGTAGCTGAAATAATAATTATTATTTTAGTTTTGAGCATGAGTCTGATAAACTTGTATCGTTTGGTCCGTCAGCGCCAGCCGAAACCCGATTGACATTTCATTTTTGTTTCGGCCTTATGGGTCTCGATGGATTCCGGTTCCAATGTACAGTAGCAACCGAAATAGAGTTGATTTTCCGTAATTGGATAAATGTGTTAAATTAATCTATTTAGAATTAACATTGTTGCATTTTTGTTTTGACTTTAAGCGATCAAACTTATATCGCTGAGTCTGTCAACGCGAACAACCCGCTCCATTGACATTTCATATTTTCGGTCTTAAAATATGGGTCTTAGTGGGATTTGGGTATCCAGTTAACAGTGGAAACAGGGATCAACTTGGTATTGTATAAAAGTATGTTTGAAATATAATATGGACATAAAATTTGAATTATATTTTGAGTAAAAGCAAATAATTAAACCAGATGCTAAGTTCAGAGCCTTGATAATTTTGCATCATATATCCGTCAGCGCCATTTTATTTACATATTTTTGAACGCATGACTGCATGACGTTATGAGCGAAAACTTTTCACTGGCCACATTTGGGCTACTGCTGTTCATTTCGGAAATGTTATGACGAATACCGTAGTTTGGATATATAAAAAAGTAAATAGAACTACTATTGCAATTTCGAATATTATTTGTTTATACACTATTTATTGAAATTCTATATTCTATGTACATGTGTACATACATGTACATGTATATTTCAACTCCACCATGGCGATGACTATACATATACATACTATCGATTCCACGTTTTTTGTTTTTCTTATTTTTGTTTCAAGGGACAGTTCTATGAGTGTTTATTTGACGTAATATGTTTCCTATGTTTCCCCTTTTACTTAAAGGGAAATGCAGTTAAGGCATCCGCCCTCTCAATTGACATTTGGCGTTTTATTTCCCCAAATGCAATTGTGTAAGCAACAGACAGGGGTGCAACCTATAAGTCTATGATGGCATTGGCTTTGGAATCAGAGATGTTTTGAAATTGTCAATACATGTAATTGATATTATCAGACGAGAAATCATCAAAATCATTATGTAGTTTTGATCTTAATTTAATTTAGCCTTTAATTAGTATTCTAACCATGATTAGAGAGAATTGCTGTTCCCCAATAATCAAAAGAGCCCCTTTATATTACAGTATTTTTAATTTAAGCGGTACAACTTTGCAGCTTCAATTGCAGATTAAATTTTTAATCAAATATGAACTTCAAGGTTACAACTCATAATATCCTCAAATAGTTGCTTTGCTGACAATGAATAATGTCCTAATTACGAAGATTCTTCAATCAAGTCTCCTTTAAACATGAAATGATATAATTGCATTGGTTTTACAATACTGAGCTTCAGAACCAATATATCTATGAAAAAATAACAAGGCATTCGAATCAATGTATATATTGTTTAGATGATCCCTTGGCGCGACCAGCATTTTCGAACCTATATTCATGTAAATGAACGATAAAAACCTAACAGACAGAACGATCGAGCATATCGGCTTCAAACCCCTCCATCCCTCCCCTTGCTCAGATGGTATCGTAAAGCACTAATCTCATAGCGGGCTTTTAATTCAGTGAATCGATCAGTGCTAATTGAGTTAGCCCGCGGTTCTGTCTCGTTCGGCTAATGTCGTCATCGCGTGCTCATTTCATTGCCTTTATTTCGGGGCCCGCAGATTGACGCTAAGGTATAGGCTTAGTGGGTTCGGAAAACTTGTGTTTGTTTGTTGTTTATTTCCTTTTTTGTTCTGTCGCGTTCGGCTAATGTCGTCATTGCGTGCTCGTTTCATTGTCGATGTTATTTTTCGGGGGGAGCACGGAGATTCGACGCGAGGGTATAGGCTTAGTGGGTTTGGAAAACGTATGTTTGTTTGTAGTATGTTTATGTTATTTTAAGGTAGTGGCATATATCTCGTTCGGCTAATGTCGTCGTCTTTGTGTGTTCTTTTCATTGTCGTCGTTTCATTTCCTGGTCCACAGATTGACGCGAGGGTACAGGCTAAGTGGGTTTGGAATTTTCTTTTTTTTTGTTGTTTATTTTAAAATTCTATTTTCTTTTTTGTGTTGTTCTGTCTAGTTTGGCTAATGTCGTCGTCAATGCGTGTTCTTTGCATTGTCGTCGTAATTTTTTTCGGGAAACACGGAGATTGACGCGTCTAGTAAAGCGACAAGGGATATATAGTGGGTTTGGAAACTCTTTTTATTTAGGGGAGGGGAGTAGGCGTATCTCATAGCGACAAGGGGTATAGGCTTAATGGGTTCAAATGTATTCGAAGTGTATTGGTAAAACATCATACCAATTCTCAAGTCTAATCGGTTGATGATAGAAGCAATGGACAAGATTTTCCAGGAAGTAAGTGTTCGTGTAAGAAGATATTATCTTACTATACAATTATATATGTTCATTATGATATCAGAATATAATTAACCAAAAGACATTTCCTGGAATTCTCTATAATCGAGTTTTGTCACTCTTTTACAATTATAGTAATGCATCTAAATTTGCAATTATATATGTGATGAATACAATAAATACTAGATAAAACCAAAATAAACGTTTCCTCGGAACCTCTTTTCCAAATGATGTCACGTTATTGCAATTATAAAGAAACATGTAGGTCAAAGTGTATTATCATAGTGTTTCGTGTTTCTTCCCCAATTGCCGTCTCTGGTAGAATCACCTCTTTAGCTATTGGAAGCTATTCATGAGCTAACAATTACATTATAAATGGTTTCCGATTATATATAATGGAAACAATATCTCGTGATCCAATGCGTATCGACTCCACCCAAAACAATTATATAATTATTGGGCTATAAATACACAACCATTTACATCTTCGTGTCATAAGCTCCTTACTTTACAAGAAAACATAGTTGAACCATGTCATGGAACAATTAATAAAATGACCTAATCGCGAACCTTATTTGAGTAATTACTCATATCGTAATTGTTTATAATTGCAACGAAATTACTCTAAATTATGTATAATTAGCGAAATATATGCAAACCACAAGGTAGTTATAGCATCTAGTCATCTATTTAGTTTTTGATATGGAAAATACAAAAACTTAAAGCTCTCCCTGCATATTAAGATGACAACCCTACAATTATGCATCTACTTATGTCTTTAATCATAAGTTGCTATTATAAATAAAACAATATGTACAATTATATGCATTGCTTCAAGACTTGTATTGTGTCCATTTCTTTGAAACATACGATGGTGATGGATATGAACTTTATTGTGAGGCATTGTTAGAGAAAACTTTTTTATCTGTTTAGGAAAAGCTGTAAATACCCTGACATATTATAGAAAATCGGCCGACTTGGTTCTTTTATTCGGGCTCAATAAATACTAAATACTGGATTGAAATGCATTTCATGTTTGAACAATGCTTATAGAAAGATGCAAAGCTAAAATTTTCACTTTTCGAAGGCCTTTCATTATTTCTAGGAATTCGTCAAGAAGAGAAACGTATAATGACCCGTGATAACAGTCAATTACATTAAAACAACCCAGTTTGTTGCATGTTGTATAATGGTCAATTGTCACAGAATAAAATAGGAAACATAAACTGAAAATTACCATTATTTCCGCCTTCTTTTTCCATGGCATGACGATGAAGTTATGACAAAACGAACAATTAAACAGCAGGATCATTTTCTTGTGAGTTATACTTGCCTCACGCCCAGTGATATGACTTAATTTTTCGATTGGAGATGACGTATAAAGTAAAAGCACAGTTGATTGTAAAAGAAAACTAGTTCCATCTAGGCTATTGTCAACAAATGCTTGGAACAATTTTTAGGGAGGGGGGGGGGGGGGGGC
>LQRL01027182.1:5585-30002 GCA_001703475.1 Hydroides elegans
AAATTGCCAAAAAATAGAAAAATGCTGAATACGTGCAAATCGAGAATGATCAATCCATCACTGAATCTTTACAAGAAAATATAAAAATTCAAGGCGCAACAAAGGAAACAAATAGAAATTATAGGACAACATTTATTGACAATATTGAAGTTACTGATATTCAAATACAATGTGATACATGCGGTAACAAAATAGACTTAAACGAAACGAACATTAAGCATATTACTAGAGCAAATTTTGTGCAGAAAATCATGTGCAATGATAATGCATGCATGTACTATACAGGGATGCCGAAGGTCAGTTTGTTAAAATTCTTATTCTTGTGGATAAAACCAGCTGCTGTCAATGTAAAACTTTGGAATGGTAAAACTCAAAAAAAAGGCAAGGGTCGAAAGCGAAAAATAATGACATTATTCGAAGAATGTTTATTAACTCTAGTTCGTATCAGGCGCGGATATGAATTAACACATGTTGCATATCAGTTTGGGGTGTCTGAAAGCCAAGCTAGTCGAATTTTCACAACGTGGACTAATGTACTATATCGTTGTCTCAGGCCCACAATATTATGGCCATCAAAGGATATTGTGAGTCAGAATATGCCGGAATCGTTCAAACCCTATCCACGCACACGTATTATTATTGATTGCACAGAGCTAAAAATCCAAAAGCCGTTTCGTCCAAGGGCACAACGTATGACGTGGTCTAACTACAAACATTCAAACACTGCGAAAATTCTAGTAGGAATAATGCCATCTGGGGCATTTACATTTGTCTCTAAAGTGTACACGGGTGGAATATCCGATTTGGCTATTGTCGAGCGAAGTGGATTTGTTGACAAAATACAGCCTGGAGATGACGTAATGGCCGATAGGGGCTTCAATATACGTCACCTTCTGATTGAAAAGAAGGCAACGCTTAACATACCTGCTTTTAGCCATGGAAAACGTCTAGGAAGCCGTGCAGTTAAGAAGTCCCGCAATATAGCAAGTGTTAGAATACACGTTGAACGGGCCATTGGACGTATGAAGACGTTTAAAATACTTGGAGGCACCATCCCGCTTCGACTGCGATTCCAGCTCAATCAACTCATAACGATCGTATGTGCTTTATGCAACATGCACGATCGCCTACCTAGCTTAGTCTTTGAATGCTGCTTTGAGGGCAGGAATGTAATGGAAACGGTAAAATTCAGTAATTTTTTCCACACATTTTGCCCAAAATGTGTCGTCAAAGTCGACTTTCACAGACGCTATTCCTTTATGAGTATATGCAACTAACATACATGTTTCTATTTTTGTTACTGCAATTTGAGCCTGCATCTGATAGAAGTGTGGATGATTGCGTTTTACAACTAACTCGAGTTCTGAATTCTTTTCGCAAATACCAGCATTAATCAATGCTACCTTTGGATGAAAATTGCGATATTTCCAAAGGCATTTAATTTCTATCAAAAAGGTACCACACGTGTTACATGTCACTATACCGTCAGGTGAGGCTCCTATGTATGCCATTGTGTTATCTATGTATAATCCTGTTTCGCGACATTCACATTTTCTATGTAGAAATTTGTGTTGTTTCATAAATTTGTTTCGTGCAGCATCTTCATATTTGCGTCCAAATAATATGGGTTCGGGTAAATTACTTTCAAACGATTTATCATTTAGCAATCTCTCAGCAGTTTTATCCATATTGGTTGAAGAACACACTGATTTAATGTTTGATGCAGTGACAATGCCATTCCGCATTAAAAACCAATTGTCGTTTTGCGATTGTCTACGGGTTAATCTTTCTATTTCGATAATTTCACTATCATTGTATGCCAAAATATCCTTTGAAATGGTATCAAAACAAGAATCGCAAGTTTCACATGTCATTTCAGATGATTCAAAGTATTGATGTAGTTTTTCTAGTGGAGAAAATGTGCTTAATTTGGGTGTTTCTATCGGTTGTTTTTTCAGTTCTTTAACTCTAGTTTGATGCGCGTCAAGTGCACATGCGTTTGGATATATATTATGTAATCCTTCCATAAATGATGATACAGATGGTAGGGAATTTTCGTCTATAATAGGATTGTATGAAGATTCTTTCGGATAGTTTCTCGTAGTTGAGTTATTTTCTTGCAAATCTATACCAATATCTTCAATAGGAATGTTAGTTTCATTGTTATTAGGAAGTGGTCGTTTGACCCATTTACACGTTTTTGATGTAACACTTGTAACGGATTTGTCGTTAAGATATGTAATTAATTCGTATAAAGTTGCGACAACATGCCTACAATATCCATCATTTCCCCCTTTACAATTACAGTCAGCAGAATAAATAGTATCGCTATTTTCATCATTTGTAAATATAATCCATTGTCTATAATATTGTAATTTTGTTATTGGGTCCCGATCTTTTGTCCTTGGTTTAACCTTTGAAGTTACAAAAGCATAATTCGAATGTTCCGTAAAAGACCCAGCTGATAAATCCAACACATATCGTTCATTGACCATTTGTACACCTTCCATATCTAAGTAATTCCGTAATGTATTTTTGTCTATTTCTTTGCACTTTGAAAGATAGTCGAACATGTCATATAAAGATAAACGAGGTAAAATTGATATATCGTTATTGCTCTCACACTCGAATGGCGATTTCAATAAAATATTTTCGCATGTTAAGAGTTTTTTCTTGGTTGTTTCATTTACATTTTCTTTCAGCCCGTCAGGGTCGATTTCCAGATTCAGTTCATATGCTTTCATACATTTTGAAACAAGTTCTTGCTTTTTTAAATTAGTACATGATATTCCTCTTTCTTTAAGAAAAAAATGCAACTCGGGGACAGTTTTCTTTTTAAAATCCATTTTTGTTTCATGAAAATATATGTACTTTAAGGCTTAAAACATGTTAAAAGAAAAAGCGATGTAGTCAAAACAGGGGCAAATTCATGCATATGGAATGTAAAGACCCCACGTTGGATCCAGATGTTTGTATCACCGGATCTCCCGCTGTGCGATGTCTGGCCGATAGTGGAGTAACCCTATTTATCATTGACCTCTGAGCGGATAGTTGTATCCGAATTTAACTATTTTATGTTAGGTAATCAGAATTTGTGTACACTTGTAATTGTGCAAATAATGTAAGTTTTAATTAAAGAATGTTCTTTATATGAAATATGAAATTACGCAGAGTAACTTTACTCTGCCTCTGCTCTGACATTGGGGAGAGGGACTTGGTCGGACGATGGCTATTTTTAAAAGTGTTTAAGTATTTATAAAATAGTCGGTAAATATCTTGTAAGATCATTTCAACGGTATCCGGTCAAAATATCCCTGGACTTAATGTCAACATACGACAAAAAGGGGAAAAAGGCTCAGTGAAAATATCAAATGAAATGTTTATTTCTCCATATAATTTCATATAACTATAATTCCAAGGATATACAATTTAAGAAACATTGAATAAGAAATATGAATTTTATATTTCTATTTGGGCTATTACCGAAATCGTAAGTTTTAGACGGGATTGTTTGGAATTCCATACAATTACGCAATTTCGATTTACCAATGAGCTAATGCACACTTTTCCTAAGTGAGGCAAGTGTGCACTCATCACTGAGGGTTTTACAGGCTGCAATGGAAACTGGTACATATATACACAGCGTATACACACGAGGGCACTCAACGATTTATTCGGGTAAATGTTTATTCTTGCATTAGTTCTTCCTTGCTTGCAACTTTTTCAGAATAAAATAAAGATTTATTTTTCGAAATTATTATTTTAATCTAGGATTATGTTTATAAATATATCGACCAATGACGATTTGTCTAAATTTAGTCTCTGTTAACGAATCTATGAGAGAATAACTTTACAAACATTTGATTTATTGAAATCTTTATTCTGGTAGGAGACTGTATATTTGCTTGCAATAGCTTTTCTGGCTTTCTTGCTTGCAACTTCAGAATAAACATTTTGATGCAAATCAAAAGAGTAAATCGTTGAGTGCCCCTCTACACAACCAACGTCGACTAAGCGCTGATGATGTCATGTTTGCAACGATTAAGACATATTACCAACAGTAAAATATCTTATATAGCATAACAAAAGACGCCGCAACACATTGCCGCTCAAAAGGACTTTATTGACCTTTGATTGTGCGACAGATATATCAATACATGTACTCTAATAATTGTAACTGAAACTTAACATCCAATGAAACTTCATAGTGAATATAAACATAGCCTTGGTCTATGCTGTAGTGGTAATATTGTTTTTTTTTTTCGAATTGGAAAATAAGCCCTTTTATTTAGCAAAACGAATATCAATTTATGCGTCTAGATTAACAATAGGACAGCTCATGGCCAAACATAGCTGGATAACGATGTCGATAAGATACTTATATAATATATAAAAGGTAGTAATATGTTTCAATTCGTACCAATCAGCATACACAAATCATCCTCTCATTTCAAATCAATGTCAATAGTTATACGGTTCATATCCTACGCTTATCACTGTTTAAAGCAATATAAACCCAAAAGAATCATACGTTGTTGTACGGCAGATATATTACTATATGGTATTTGTAACTGAAACTATATATTCAGTGAAACTTAATAAGCAAATGCAAATACAGTCCTGGTCTTACCTGAGTTGGTATTTTCTTCTTTCGAAATGGACGATTAACGTTTATAAATACACATTTAAGGGTATGGATTAAACTGTGACATATCATGGCCATCTTTGCTTGATAGCAAGGACTGGTGATAAGGTACTGATATAAATTGGCATGAAATAAACGTACAAAAGCAGCTCCTTACATCCGGAACACATGGATCTTTAAAAAGTTGTTTTTTTTTAGATCACGCGAATAGGAGCTAATGCACACTATAAAAATCAATGTATTCATCAGACCATAACCGGATATGGCATGGAATTATCAAGGAGAGCGTATAAGTGGACATCATAGACAAACAAAAAACAAATAAAACAAAGCACATATCACTCTGTGATATATGTTACATATCAGGCGTGAATCGTGAACTAATGTGCTTTACTTGTATTTTGCAAAATGACTTTTTGAGTATGAAGACATAAATCCAGCATTTGAAGATATATGTTACATCTTATTAAGCTGCTGGCTACATATTGAGCTAATTCCTAATAAATTAAGATTTTCTTATCGGATACTCATGCAAAAAAAGTGATATATTAAGAGAGAAAGATGACCTAAGTGAAATCCGAAAAATCCGGGGAATTTATTATATATCTGAGTGAGAAATTTAAACTTTAGGAAACACCGAAGCGGACTTAATCAAACCGTTGCATCGACTTCTCAAATAGAAAAAAATCATAAGCAAAATACCATAGTTAGTACATTTGTAGGTATTTATCACATTTTAAAGAATTAGTTAAAGCGCAAATAGTGTTGAATTGTATTGTTAATGTAACGTTACGGACTTAAAAAGACTAGTTTATTTATTCATAATAACATAAGATAAGCTTTTTTACCTAAGAAATATATTCTTTCTGATGTATACGATTCTTTCAAATGCTTTAATATATATTGAATACGGAATATTATATATAGATAAATAAAAACAACAGATTATTTTCATTATCAACAATATTCTATGATTTCATTCCTCATATAAAGTTGACGACAAGTGAAAAATTCTACATTTCGTAGAAGTAACATTATTTGACAAGACAAAACACAAAAATTGCATATTACATTTCCAAATAATGAACGTATTTTGATCAAATATGACTTGATTTCGTCATCCAGAACACTTGACATAACGAAAAACATGGTAAGCTAATTTAGACCCCAACACATTCTTAATGTTATTCGTAAAACTTGGAAGGAAGATTAAAAATCTGCTATTAATTTTGAGCTATGTGAATTATTTAACCGTTTATAATGAAAAATTACTGTTGCGTTTTATTAAAGTGGATCTTTGCTCATCTTTACATATCCAATAGTTTTATTCTGAAAAGTTGTTTTGGACAGAATAAATCGTTTGCATATTATAGTATTGACCCAAAATGTTGGACAATTGTTTTATTAAATATCTTGTTATAACGTACCATCAACATGCTCAAAGCTTCATCTTGGAAATTAAAACAATATGAATGGTGTGTTTTTTGTTTTCATTATCTCAACATTATAAAGCAATTTCAATCCATGAGAATCATTTTCGAACAAAAACATTCAAGGACATTTTTTAATACAATAAACAAATACAGTCCTTTATTTTCATAAATTTAAATTAATTTATTTTGATGTTAAGTTTGATATTTCATGAACAAGCTTATATTTGTAAAGGGGTTGATGCTGATAATATACGAAGAAACCTTCGAGAATAAATCATTATAGACATAATCTTGTTTATCAAACCAAGGGCTTATAATTCCTATTTGCTTGCACATTTATCACAAAACATAACATGTGCTTATGAAGATAGCTTTGAATGTAGATAATATTATCATGCATGTTAAACACCCATCAAAATATGTTTTGCACATAAAATTCACACATTATCGTTATGGCATTATATCTGAAAAGCAGCGCATTTCACCAGTAACACTTAAGCTCTCCAAAATGCTGCTATATGACGTCACCCGGAAAACAGCTGCATCAACTATTGATCGAGCTAAACATACTGTTTAGCCTTGGCTCTGTAACGCATTGATCAACAAAAGGTTGATATGCGAATGCTAAATAAGATAATTTGTGCGGTTTTTCTTGTTTTGTCATATCTATTGTTTTTAGAAAAGAACAAAGTAATGAGCAGTGTGAAAGTGAAACGGATTGAATACAATACACAGGGAAGTGTTTTGATAATACGAAAACATATGTCTATTAATTATTTATAACTAAATGAATTTAGATTAAGCTTATCGAACATTGTTCAAAGCATCTGATGAAGGATGAAAGTGTTTTTTTATGGATGTTGTCTTGATAAAATGTTTACAATATATAATTCGAGAGTATAATTCGAGAATATAAATTGTGCACGAGCCCTATATGTATTATACTTTTAACATGCACTTGAAACTAGAAAAATCATATTTTCGATAAGTGAAATACTAAGAATGCAAACCACGAATAATGGCGGAATTGAATGAAAGCCTTGATATATTATTAGGCGGCTATATTGTTAGTCTTAGCCCGGAACTGGGTCGTGGTTCATATGGCACGGTTTTTAAAGCAAGAAATAAAGAGGATAAGAAAATATGCGTTGCTAAAAAAATCGATTTAACTGCTGCAAGATCCACAGAATTACTTGAAAAGGCAAACATTGAAGTGCGAATCTTGAAGAAACTAAGCGATCCAAATATAGTTCAATATTTGGACGTTCACATTCATAAAACCTCATATTGGATATTTTTGGAATACTGTTGTGAAGGAGATCTCAAAAATTACCTTTTAAAACATGATTTCCTGAGCGAAACGCAAAAATGTGAAATTTACTTCCAATGTGCAAAAGCGGTGAAATATATACATGCGAACAATGTTGTGCATCGTGATATCAAATTAGGAAACTATTTAGTTACAAAAGAGTGCGACCAATATATAATAAAACTATCAGACTTTGGCCTATCTAAATTATGTGAAGACCATGTAAAGGATGGAAATGTTATGAGAACTCACGTAGGAACCCGATATTTTCGTGCGCCGGAGATTTTTTCAGGCGCAGAATACTCCGAGGCCGTGGATATTTTTTCCTTGGGATTAGTATTTCTAGTGGTTTTCAAATACGGACCAGGCCACTTGAAGACTGTTCCATTGACAGGTTTGTACATGATTTAATATGAGAAATTGAACTACATCCTTTGTTATATTAACATTTTTATTGGTAATAACAAAAATGTATATATATCAAAATATGAAACATCGAAACCATCTTAAATCAAATAGATTAATATTCCAAAGTACATTTAACCTCCATATGTCGTAAATAGCATACATATATATATTCGATATTCATTATAACTTATATAATTATTATTACTGTGAAGTTATATTACTATTTATTCAGATAGATCTGTGATTGTTTATGGACAAATAAGTAAAATAAAGCAATTTCTTTGACCACACAGAGAGTGGACAATGCATAGGCGAAGAAATGCTGCGTCGTGAAGTTCATCTCGTAAAATTCACCGATGCTGACATGCGGGAATCCATTGAGGGGCGAATCAAAGAGTTAATAATGGACATGACATATGAGCAGCCTGAGAGGAGAATCAAAATTGACGCAGTTCATCGGAAATTAGAAGGTAATTACTATATAAGTGATTGTTACCAGGACAATATTTTTGATAGATATTCGTTCTATTAATTGTGTCCACCGGCAAGCATTTGGAAGGAAGGACAATAAGCTTTGGATGTAGCGACGGTAGACAAATTGTAGTTTGAGCGATTATTTAATTGCGTTTCAGTAAGAAGTAAATATGTAAAAAAAGAAATAATATGATAAAAAACATATTCAAATAAGATACTTCAAGAAAATTCCTTATTGAATGACAGCTTTGTATCATACATCTTAAATAAGCCTTCGTCTGCTTAGTGTAAGAATAAATTGCAAAATCGGCATTCATGGAATTCGCAAAACACATTGACCATGAGAATTCATTAGTTGATCTGTATCTTAATGTGATTATATACCTAAAATTAGCGTATACTGTTCACAGGACTGTTACGCAGTACAACATCAACTAGAACATCATATCGTGAGACAACATGGTCACTTTCAACTTCAACAGACAGCATAACCGATGTCTTTCGTGAAATAGACAGATCCGACACACCTGTAAGGGAGCATTAATAAGATTGAGTTATTTAAGCAACCCTTAGGCTTTCTTAATACTATAATTATCTCAAACCTATTGAAAACCCGTCAAACCTAATCTAAAACAATATAAGGTGCAAGAAAAGTGTATGTTAAAAAGTATATACAAAATATTCATATTGTGTCCTATTGTATGCTATATTCTATCCATTTAAGTACCTTATCATATTTTCTCATTTATCATACCCACACTATTTATATTTGGACATTGGATATACTGTATTCTATTCAGCATTATATTGCATCTTATTTCTTCTTTTTATCATAACATTCTTAAGCTATCTTTATTTTTTGATAATACATTATCGTGTATCACAACGTGTAAGTTGAAGATAGTACTAAATAAACATAAAATAAGATAACTAATCATATCATATCATATATAAAAGCTGGTAAAAAAAGAAACTGTTTTCATTTTTCAATGAAAAGCAGAACGAAGCCCGAGATAAATATCTCAACCACCAGCAAACTGTAGAAGAAATAAATGACCTTCGTCTTGTCTTTGTATCTGTAAAAAGTAGACGGTCTAGATTTGAGTTATTGTTTGGTGTGGTGATGTAATCCTGAACATATAACTAGAAATGAAAGCGATTACTAATCGACTCATTCACTGAATTTAGAATCGTTTATGATTTGAACTAAATTCGTCCAAGAATTAGGAAACATTAACCAATCATCAAATAAATTGCGAGATGAGAAATAATTCTCCGTTTTGCATGTGAGATATAAGTGTAATCATAATGGAAAATAAATAACTTATAGTTTGGTTGACTAAGGATGATGTCATGCTACATTAATTTATATGAAAGTCACAAAATGAGCTATAACAAACAAGACAATCAAGACAGAAGAAATGTACATAATGAAATCCATGGTCAAATAAAATCTAAAGGATTTAAACAAAACATAAAGTGTTGTTTTATAAATAGATTTATTATATGGATTTTATATGCATGTAGTAATATATATTTGGTCAATATAATTTTCTATATAATTAATTATGAACTAGAATGCTAGTGAAAGAAACAGAGCAAAAACCGATACAAAGCACCATCTAACGGATGTCATGCACACTGTTTCGCTGCAAAAACCTCGAATTGGAATTGCAAAGTCACTTATGGTAAATGCATTACATTTGTAAGGAATAATTACATATTATCAACAAAAATTGGGTAATCTTCGAAATAGAATAATGTTATATTAAACCGATATATACATATAACTTTTTGAAAATAAACACATAAATAAATTAGTTTGATTTTGCATGCTCAACAATATATCCATCATCATAAATTGACTTTTTATAGCTATTAGTTTAAAGTGTTCTAGTCAATTTCTCTATTAGTCACTCAAGAGACGAACCTTGCAGTGTCATGGGTACTTTGTTGAGATATAAAACAATACCCTGTACAGGTAGTTTTAAATATGTACATACTTTTTGGCTTTTTAGTTTTAACTTATTATATTACAAAATACATATTTATTATAGAACACAGCCAGAGCATCAAGCAGCGATGATCAAGATTCAAATTCAGAAGACTCCAAATCTTATTTGGCCAACAGAAAGGTTCTAAAACATAGCAATGGTATACACACGAAGTCACCTATGCCATACATTGCATCTACAGGCGATGAAATCACTGTCATGCTGTGCCAGGATATAATCGACGGTAAAGAGGAATTGATTTTGAATCAATTGAAAGATGCTTCAATGAAAAGCCATATTAACGATCGGATACCAACACAATTCTTAAAGAATCATAGGTTACCCGATGGGATGAAGTGGACGACATTGATATGCATTGCAAGTTATCTCTCATCACTGAAGGTTTTACAGGTTGTTGTGGAAACTGGTGCAGAACTATATAACGTAAACAGTCGTGGCGATTCAGCGCTAAAGAAGTCATGTGCTAGCGTTAAAGACACTTTGTTAAAAGTGCAATACCTTATCGAGCATGACAAGGACCTCGTAAATGCTACAGATTCAGAACACTACGCACCACTTCATACTGCAGCTCAAATGGGCTTGGTTGATATATGCTCTCTTTTTCTATATCATGGGGCAAATATTCACGCGCGAACATTTCAAGGGGCCACCTGTTTTCATATGGCTGCGATGCATAACCGGACTCAGGTGATGGATCTTCTTTTGACGCATGGGGCGCGGATTGATGATCAAGACAAAATCAATGACATGCCCATTCATAATGCAGCATATTACGGGGCAATGGAAGCAATTGTTTATCTTTTAGATAAGGGAATTGATATTGATGTGCCTGGCTATGAGGATTGGAGTGCCTTATGGACAGCGGCATTGACCGGGAGGAGCAACGTTGTCGATGAGTTGATAAGACGAGGAGCCAATGTTAGGCATCAAGATGTATATGGTTTGTTTTACTTTATTGTTTTGTTTGTTTTATTTTATTTGATCTTAGTAATTATGCTGAATATAATAAGTCGAATTAATAACAGTGCACTAACATTGTAACGAATTACAACGTTCGTATACATTATCATTTACATCATTATTGGCGAACTTAACTTAAACGACTACCGGTTCCAAATGAATGAGATAAGAAACATATATGCTATTTGGCCACGTAGATATATCTTATATATCTCATAAAAATCCATTTCATACATATCAATGGAAAGAATTGCTGTGTACGCATTACCAAAGAAAGATAACATTTGATTATATTTTGATATTCAATCATTATTTTAGGACCCGTGTCGTTTGAAATAATCTTTTGAGAAACATTTTTTATCTGGTTGAAATGCTGAAATGGATTATCACACAATATAAAATCAGACAAGATACATGTGTGAGCTATAATTTTTTATGAATACTGGGGGAAGCATATACATAATTCATACATACACCCGAGTATGCAATTTCTTTAAACACAAAATGACCGATCATAAATGTTATAAATCCTGGCTTTCAAAAGTAGCATTATTTCTATTTTGTTACCATTTTGAACCGTAAGGCTATAACAATTTAGCTATAATAATTGATTAGGTTGTATTTTAGGATCAACTGCGCTTCACCTCGCTGCTCGCGAAGGTCATCTCAATGTTGTTAAAGCATTGGCTTGTGCTGATCCGCAATGCATCCAAATGAAGAATAATGATGGCATGGATGTATTTAGAGTAGCTACAGAGAATAAACATGAGCACATTGTGGATTTTCTTCAACAATTTCAGACAGGTACAGCCTCTTCCATCTATTTAAAATTTGTGGCTGATTGTCGAATATATCGATGTTCAAGGTAAGGATTTTGTACATTTGGTTACCAGAGATTACATTTTTCCTGTGCTGACAATTATTCTATGTTAGATATACATTTATTTATCGTGATACATAATATATTCATATGCCAAAATAAAAAACTATTCCAGGTCAAGCGGTAGTAACTAGACTCAGGCAAAATGCATCAACAATCGAAACTAGCTTGAAATATCCTGGTAACCTCTTAGATGTGTTGCTTGAAAAGGGAACGCTCAGTTCCGAAGAACACACTATCGCCAGAAGCAAGTCAAGCAAAACTGATAAGGTGAGTGCTTTAGATATAGAGTTATGCTAACTTAACTTTGAATATTCAAATGACACGATTAATATAACGATATTACTGAGAGCTAGCCCGTATGTCTTGCTTCTTAGGCTCGATGTATGATGTCGCTACTATTTGCAAAGAAAGATGTTAGCTGGGCCCCAATATTTATGCAGTCACTTCGAGCGATGGAACCGGATATTTCAGAGGAATTATCTTAAAGAAACATAACATTAAAAATAACTTGAACATATTTGTCTGTTATATGATAAAACAATAATATGAGATATTTTTATTTATATATAATGGTGATTGATCAAACTAGATATTTCCGTTTTGTTTCATGTATGCTATTGTTATCAATAAGTCAAAACACGAACATAACGTTTCCGACATTTTATTCCTCATTTTCATTTGTACATTTGATATTACTGCGTTGTCTTGGCATTTCGTTTGTCTCTGTTTGAAACGTAATTTAGTGAAATGCAACTCGCTACATCTATGACGAAATATTTTTTGCGCCATGTAAAATAACGTTGATTGGTGTTCCAAGGAAATTATATCAGTTTAATTTAAGAGTGATTTTATAACTTTCAATATATTGTGTCTTTGTTTTAAGTTTAGAATTTGGATGTTTTAATATAATAACTTATATTTTCAAACAAGTTAGACTCACACATGGCCGCTAAAAGATTCCATAACGGAGCTTATCTATAATTGTTCAGTTCACAGATTTAAAAATACAACAACATATTGCTAGAAAAACTAACAAATGCTTATATCCTTGCTTAAGAAAGTAACTACCATAACATATGTGGTATTTTCAAATAAGATGATCTTGGATATATTTCCATATCTTGCAGGGAATTTATTTTTCTATAAGCTAGTTAACTTTAGCAGTGACTTTATTGAAGATGTGATTTGTTTAAAATAACGAGGCCTTTGGCCCTGGACCGATTACATATATTGTTGCATAGCCTTATATTGACTGCCTTTGTTCAATGGCATATGCTTTTATGTAAATCATATTATCAAAGTAAGATTTACCATGTTTATCTTGTATCAATATTGAATGTAGTAAAATACCGATTCATCAATGTACTGGGTACTTTTATGTATTTATCAAAATGTATGTTTAATAGTTTTTTTTGTTCGATTTAGGTTAAAATTGAATGATTTGAATGTATCACTGGTTCTCTTAAAATATATATCTTGTTCTCTTTAGAAACTATTCAGGTATCAATAATAATAACGCTAATCATTAGGATTTCCTGTTTTTTGATAAGCGATAAGTCATCACTTTTGTAATGTTTTACACAAACTATATTGATGATATATGTACATTTGTAAAGTATAGGTGCATGTAGAATGTAGTAATATGCGTTAATGATACACTTGTCATATTTTTTTTCCTATATACACTCGTGTCGGTCCCTGTTTCCTAATAGTGTATTTCATATAGTGAAATGCGTTGATATTTGTATGTGTGGTGATGTTAAATATATATAATTAATCTGATTCTTTACACAGGGAACGGGTTAATTGTTATATTGGGGTTTAAAATTGGTTTTATTTGAATATTAGTTCATATACATTATGTTTAATCAATGCATATATGCTAGATAACATATTTTAACGTTTAGCTATTATTCGATTCGCATGAATGACACTCGTTTCAAATGCTGTTTAATGTTTTACATAGACTAGATTGATGATAAATGTACATTTGTAAACTATTTAAGTGTATATGGAATGTATCAATATGTGTAAATGATACACTTGTAAAACAAATACTTCCTATATACACTCTTGTCTGTCCCTTTTCTCAAATAGTGTATTTCATATGGTGAAACACATTGATTTTTGTATGTGTTGTGATGTTAAAGATAGATAATTAATGTGATGCTTTACAGAGTGAACGGGTAAATTGTTATATGGGGATTCAAAATTGGTTTTATTTAAATATTGTTTCATGTTCATTAAGTTTCATCAATGCAAATATGTTAGATGACATATTTTAACATTTAAATATTTATTCGATTCGCATGAATGATATTTGTTTCAAACAGTCATCAAGTTATTAATTATAAAAATATTGAATTATTGTAACAATGAACGCATGCTTTTATCTATCGCCAGTCGTTGCTCACTAAAGCTTTCCTCTCGTTTCTCCGGGACCATCTTCTCGGAGTGTCTTTCCTTATTTTGTTTAGATCGATAAAGTTTAACATGTGCACTTTCACTGCCCGCATTTGATTGGATAAGTGAGTCTTGGTCATCTGTTGATGAGTCTGTTTGAGAACGATTGTTTTTCAGTTGTAAAAGATCTTTCTTTCTGTTCTTTTTCCGCTTTTCAAGCTTTGGTTCATTGTCGACTGGGGTAGATGATGCAGGGTATTGTCGAATATTGCTACAAATAATTTGAACTTGCTGAGTATCGATATCATATAAAACAAACGATGCAAATAAAATAAGGAAATAAGGAAGCGTTGTTATTTGACATGATCACATATTTCGAAACAAAACTACACAAATTAGACTGAAACTAGGATCACTGTTAAATGACGTGATAACATATTTTTTTCAAAATATACTACACATGTCACTATTTTTTTTAAGAACACTTCACGTTAATTTTCGAACAAAAAAGCTATGAGAAAACCTGGGAAACTAATGAGGTGTTATTTCATTTGCATATCGAAACCATATCAACATGTTCATTACCTTTGCTGTTGAGTATCCCAGGAAGGCGGTGTAGGTGGGCGTTTGTCCGTTTCGCGAGACTCCCGTCTGAGCTGGGCAACGTTTTTGTTTAATAATACTGGGTGCGTTAATGAGGGAGAAGGCAGGGTCGGTTCACCTGAAACCATATTTCATAACAATTCTTACATTCATATGCTTAATATGTATTATATTCACGTTGTAAAGGCAATTACCGTATTGTGAACTTATTTTAAGAATAAGAATAAAAAGCGCAATAAAAGCCTTTTAGATATTTAAAAGATTAAACATTATATAAAATTATGTAATGAAACTTAATATAAATCGGGCAAACTACACAATCTTTGCATTTTGCGCAATAAAAGCCTAATCATGACCTCATGCTAGTCTCATATGAGTTTAATTTAGTACAGAATGAGCTCATGAAGATGTTTTTCTGTGGGTTAATCGAATCAAACCTTTGACATTGGGAACAGGTCCTTTTATGGGCGCTAGTTTGATCTTGCCAGCCCTTGGTTTGATGCTTGGCGAATCACAGCTTTCGTCACTAAGAACGAGGCTCCGCGGAGTCAAATCGTCAGTCTGGTAATACAATTGAGAATATTCTTTAGATGTATTATATTATTATGGATTTAAAGGTACATTGATTAATAAGAAAGTTTTGAGAAATTTTATTCAAAACGCTTTATATCATATAACTTCAAAAACTTGTATAATAAAGGTTTTATGCTATTTTTTATTGTAAGGTAAAGTATATATTTTATTCAAGAATAACATATCAGGGGCGGACGTGGGATACAACGTGGGGTACACGCCGCTTAAGTCAATCTGCAGAATCGCGCATATTTATTAGCCCACTGAAATGCATAGACGGACTAATCAAAAATGACGCACTTTTCAATAACTTTTTAGCTTTAATGTTGATTTCCTAGTAAAGTGGGTCTTCTTTGTCATTGTTCTGTTTATCAATGAAACACACTATTATCACCTTTTAAAATAATGTTATTTAATTTAGAGTAATAAATCTGAGTTTCGATATATGGCTCATTAAAACTTACAATAATGGCCACGTGCTATAATCGAAAAATGACGCACCTATGGTTTGGCTAAGATAACCGGTTCGGAAATATCTATTCAATGTTTATATGTGATCTGCTTTGTTATTTATGTATTTTGGGTATGATAAAAACTAAAAAAATTGGATTTTTCTTCATTTGCGGCGCTTATAAAGTCACTCTATCATTATACATAAAACCTGCCTTAGATTAACTAATTTTAGCTTTATAATTGCATATAATTTAATAATATTTACATTCAACATGTAGGATAAGCCGATTCTACCTTAATTTTGATACTTTAACGCAATTGCAATGCGACGGATTAATTTCTACGTGGAACATTATTGCCTAAACTCATAAGTACATGTATATAGCTTGCAGTGTTGAAAGTATACTTGTCATCCATTTAAATGTCACAACTTTTGGAATGGTTAATTAATTTGGCATATCAGATGATACAATGTTTTTTAAAATCCAAAATCGTTTTATATCATCGTTCGTTCATTATAAAAAAAACAGGGTACGTCAATTTTCGGTTATGCGCCTGGTGCGTTTTATAGTATTCAATTCATTATATACTAAGACCGTGGTTCATGATTGGAATTATTGTTATATGATTTCAAAGAGCTATGATAGTGTGTTCAAATTACATTTAAATCAATGGCAAAGATAAACCATTTTATGAGATATTCGGGATGAAAGCTTAAAAGAACCCCAAAAGTGCGTCAATTTTCGATTAATCCGTCTACTGTTTAACAATACCATTACCTGTGAAAGAGATCTGTCAGTTAGAAACCCAGACGTTTTGCTGATGGCTAATATTTCCGCTGCATCATGCTCAATCTGTTCCCGTGTGTACTCTTGTCGCGAGGAAAAAACATCCCTACTGCTAGAAGGTACCGGTGAGGGCGAATTATCCCCAGAAGACACTGAATGAGCGCATTTAATGAGCGGCGGCGGGCTACGTACGAGTACATCATGAGGCAGTGGTGAGCTTGAGAGGGATTCTGCGGATAAGTGCGTTGGTGGTAGAACAGCTTTGCCGCTGTCCCACTGTGGCATCATTGCATGCTGGGGCACGGGAATGGAATGTGAGGTTTGTGTAACGGAGTTTAAGGCCTGTTCACTTTGACGGAGTTTATTCACTGCGGGATTGTCCTCGCGTGATAAGTGAATCATTTCGATTGAACGCAATACTTCAGAATCGCGCTGCTTCTTCGGGGTGCTTAAACGAATGTCACCTGTTTCCGAATTCTGTGGACTACTAGTTTTTAACTTTGAGCCCTGTTTGGTCCTTTTACAATGTGTATTTAAGCAATCCACTTCAGAGCTATTCGATGTACATGAACTATCCCTAGATTTGTATCTTGAGTTAGTATTCGCTGTCTCCACTGATTTATCCGTTTTACGAGATCGAAATAGGTCCGCTAAGAAGCTAAACGGATTGCGTTTGGTTTTGGTTGAATCGTTTGTAAGGATTGCTTTTGATGTGGCCTTCACTGATTGTGTATACTCGTTTGCGGATGAAGGCTGAAGTCCAAGTCTCTCCTCTAATATTTTAACGCATTCTGTAAATCGGTGGACAAAATAGATTAACATGAGTAAATGCATCCCTTAACTTATCTACTGATATGAAAAAGTATTTGTAACCATATTCTAAAGGTTTGAAAATGTAATCGAAGTGCAATCTATAAGTTTTCTTACTTTTAAAAATTATCTTGTGATTTCATTTCAGAATTACATAGTATGGTAACCTACAATGTATTTTGTGAGACATACTTTTATATATGGTAATTGTACAACTCGTGAACACGATGTTTATAAAAACCCTTACTTCTATAAAATTCCGAATTCCATCCCTAAACAATCTTCTCCAAACGATGAAACAAACCGGTATCTTCTTATGAATATATTAACCAAAATTAGTTCACAACCCTTTTGTATTAATAATCCATTATTTCTTATAACTGCGCCTCGGAACTGCACAATATTTTAATTTATGGATTGACCACGTACATGTACGTTTTCCTATCCGTAAAACGCATATTCAATGTATACCTAATTTATATCTTATATAGAATTCTACTTAAATATATCCATTACTAACCCATATGTCCTGACTGTCTCGCGTAGTCCAGCGGAGTGCCATCATCGATATCCACGGGATTCGGATCAACATTCAGATCGAGAAGCGTCTTCAAAGTCTGGATCTGTCCCGTGGCGGCGGCCCAGTGTAGTGGTGTCCTGCAAAAAAAAAAAGAAACAAAAAATCAAATCAATTAATTAATTTGAACTAACAGATGTTGATTTATTGATAATATATAAGTATTGTTTTTCAGTCTGGATATATCCCATGATTGCGACACCGTGTTGTGGCGTCCTACAAAAAAAAAACTTTTAAAAAAAGATAAAAAAAAGTATGCAATTATAATTATTATTTTCAAAATCTTAATCTAACCCGTGGCTGTGGCAAAGTGAAATGGTGTCCTGCAAAAACAAAACAAAGAGGTAAGAATTAAACCATAATAAATGTATGTAGTAATAATAAATGATTTTTGCGTTTCAGGTTCCTGATCTATCCCATACTGATATCCTGTAAACACACACAAAAAAAAACATTTAAGACTGTAATAAGGCTGTAACGAAAATATTTGTTCAAGAACAACATTTGAATATAAACGAATGAAAACAATAACTTTTTGTTCAATATACAAACAAAGTCCATTATTTCATGCAACCATTGCAACTTTTGCGCCGCATTTATCTATTTTATTCAGATTCCATGACTACTCATTTTATTACTTAGATGTAATAGATTAATATGTGAGAAATATGCTTCTCCAAGATCTCTATACCATGTTTTATAGTCGGCCATAGCATCCCTTTTACCGAACATTGATCATTTTTATTTGTTATTCCTGTAATAATAAACCACATGACAAGTAACTTAGCAACATCTCTTTTGAACAAGTGTGAAGCACCGGTCCGTTTCTATATTTTAATTACATATATGCTAGTTAATTAAATATATGCTACTTAATTACATATACTCTAATGAGATTTGATGTTTCATAATAACAAATGAATTAATTGGGATAGCCTTTGTCTGGCGATATCACATTATGTCAAGAATATGATCTTAATTCTATTAAGTGATTTACAGTGAGATTTTTTTCGTATTACTTATATCATCCAGTATGTACAGCGGAAAATTATCTTTAAAATCATAAATTCTGTTTTATTTCATCAATTACACGACACAACTTTTTTTTAAAAGTTGAATCAAATGTTTGAAATGTTTAAAATCAAAGGATCACTCAACCTTAACCTAAAACCCCAAATAAACTAAAAGACAATAATGATTGATGATCACATCCCATGGCGCAGTTATTTGGCTTTATAAATAGGAACGATTGAGAATATTTTTCGGGAGGAGTTTTATCTTTGGAAAATCAAAGAATACTAGTATTTATGAAATAGATAGTTTGGAAAACCCGACAATGTTCTCCTTGATAGATCTAGTAATCTTTCCGAGTTATATTAACATCTAAACATTGATATTTAAATATATCAGAAACTCAAATGAAGTTTGTAATGGGTATTTTGATTTAAAAATTATATAATGCATATCACTGATCTAACGAATGTTTAAGGTTATTTTCAGTTTTAAGAAAAATGGAACCATCTATTCCCGAAATGCGAACCGTAAAAGCAAACAATGGGGACAACCCATAAAAGAAGCATATCGTTGTCACAATGTCAACCATCTTAGACACGTTTCCCGAAATTGGAATTGATTATCCACATCCTCTATCAAAATAGATGGGTTTGTTGCTCCGATTCGTAATTCCCTCTTCTGTATTAAGGGCGCCAATAAGAGTCAAATGCGATAGCTATTGTCGGAGTGATTTATGTCGGATGCACTGGGATGAAAGTATATGGATTATATCAAGTTTATTGTTCAGTAATTCGGAAACTGTTGTTCATACTTGTTCATTAAAGCGATATTTACCATACGTTATTACTTTGTTTATTGAAGAAACACGATTTTGGGCTTGTCTTGTTTTTTGATGATACAAATACGAAAAAAAATCATTTAAACTATATTTATACCGATTTCTATTACACCGGCGCAAAGAGCCGCTGACAGCACCATGAAACTCTTTACCGCTATTTCTTGACTGCTACTCTTTACTGTGTCCTTATTATAAGGATTTTTTTTAGAAATAAAACTTGAAAAAAAAACTTGAAACTATTTAAAATCACATCCATGATAATATTCAAAACTATAAGAACATATTAATAAAAGTTCCTATAGTGAAAAATACAGTTTCTTGGTAACAAGATGAATCGGGGCCTCTTATCGAGCCCCAGGGGCATGGCACTGACTAACAATGATTCATCACAGCGTTCTAATCACACACAGAAATCTCGTCCAAGCGAGACATTACGAGTCTTCGGAGGGATTTGTATTAGCGCATTTGGCCGATATTACTTGTATCATGATTTTTTATTGTGATGTAAGATATGGTTTGTTCATGATTTTAGAGACACGGTTTTTGCCACGTTAAAATCAGAATTAGTACATGTAAACTAATATGTTTCTTAATTATACTTACCCAAAGAAATCGATCCTATATCGATTCCATAAATAAGGACCAAATGTACTCACACAATAAATACGTGAATTTCACATATCAATAATGATTATTTATAGGGGACCCCATTTTATCGAGAAATACGATTCAAAATCACATAAGAAAATACCATTTACAGCATTCTATATAGTTACTCAAAAATAACATTTAAGTCAATGGTATTTCATCAATGCTATATTACACATTAAACGTATAGGGCTTGTTCACACTAGACGCGACACGCGACAATATACTTATATGTTCTTTATAGGCTCTGCCGCAAGTCCTGTAAAGGACATATAAGTATATTACCGCGTGTCGCGTCTAGTGTGAACAAGCCCATACCCGCTCACAATTTCGCTCCAAATACGAACTAAATATATTACTCTCCCAACCTTTGAGTATATCTTGTTGCTCCTCGTTATCTGTTGACACCATTCCATTTGTGTGACCTTGAACCGTATCCTCAAGTTCAAAGGTCGCATGACACGTGGTGTGGATATAAGCATTGTCATTCTGTAAGTATTCACTGCACTCGACTAAACCAACCTTATCCTGGTGGCTAGGAGTAACGAAGAAACAACCTGACATTTTGATATCGTGGAAGTGTTTTGAAACCTAATCATTCACTTGTTATTAGCTTAGTTCTATGAAAATATGATGAGTTTAATGGAAATAACGATTCCATCATCAAGGTACAGTGTAATTCATGTTAGCCTTGTTTTGTTTTTGAAAATCCGTTTTTATGGCAACACAAAAGAACTATTCAAATCCATTTTTGTAAAAACATCGCAATGACAACCCGTATAACAATAAAAAGATACGTGCATATTAAGACATTTCTCATCACATTAAAGTATAAAATACATCAATCTGTCCGAAATAATCACTTTTCAATTCCTTGCGATTCCTTGTAATGTTTTTTTATCATAAAACAAATTACTTAAAAATAATCAGCATTCGTTCTGATACAATCCATGCATGGCAACCCCACCCTCTGGCTCCACAAATAACCGTTCGTCAGAACAAATATCGGATTTATTGGCGAGCAGTTATGAATGATCAATCCAATATCGCACAGTGCAATAGCCAGTCCCTCACAATTACCTAATTACTACATTGGTTCAAAGTCAGTGCCATCTGAGGCAAGCAGGATTTAAGGAACTACACGAAATTACATGACTGTATCTTGATATGCAATGATGAACATTGTGTTTTCTAAATTCTGGAATTCGAATCGGTATCAGTTCAGATATGATCGAGATATGACATGCAGTAAAGGTCATGGGAGAATTCATGAGAAGCAGTATCAACCTACATTGAGTCTTTATATTTTTTCTAGTTGTTATAATGACTAGGCTAAATAGTATCTCCTAAAAGGTGTGCTATCTCGAGATTTTTCCTCTAAAAAGGATTCTTCTAAAAATTTATCTTATTACACACTTTCAAAATTTATCATCTAGTAAGAAAACATTTAAGTAGTGCTTCCTTTAACGTACGTCTGACGTACGTCAGACGTACGTCAGACGGATCTTTGTGTTTCCTTTATCCGTTTCGCATCCGCCAAATTAACGTATCATGGCGGAGTGTATATAAGCGGTCAAGCCGTTTTCCTAATTGACATCAAAGATAATGTGTATTTCGTCAATAGCGTAAAGGAATCTTTACGTCATAATGACTTGGCAATCACATTTCATATGCTATCAAAATCCACTGATAGATGCCTTTTGAAAAAAGTGTATTTAAACTTGTTTTCATGTACAGTATTCAAATATTATTTCAAATATAAATCTATAACCTTAATTTTCCAATGATATATAGCAATTAAATTCTATGATTATCTTAACAAAACAAAAACAATACATTCATATTTTATAATAAAAAAAAACACGAAGAGAGAACATTCTTAATAGTTCCCAGATCATTGAATGTTTCTTAAAAATGTCTAAATATTAAGTTGCAAAATAAAAAGATTGATAAATTCACAGGCACCGTCCGTCAAATTGACGGATAGGGTGTTTCCATGAAGCGTTGCGTATCCGTTCCGTCTGCAGTCCGTTTATTTTACGGAGCGGGGTGCATAAAAAAAACGGACTGCAGACGGAACGGATACCCAACGGATGCATGAAAACACTCAAAAGAAAAATAGTGTGAGCGAAAGCGATGCGTTAGACAACGTCTGACGTGCAGCGATTCTACGTTTAAAGGAAACACCACTTTAGAACCAGATTTTATGGTTCTTTGTTTAAATGAATATGAACTAGAATTTAAGCATATAAAGAAATAGCACAATTTCATTTTGGATGAAATGTGTTTCTGTTGTACTTCTCACGAAGCATATAGACAGAAAACCAAAATAACATAATTCCAATAGTGAAATTTTTTTTTTTCGATTTTAAGCTGATATACATGTGTACTCAATTTGCAGAATAAGAATCTTAGTCGCCTTCAAATGCGTTTAAAATAATACTTAGACCCCTACAATGTTGTTTCCATTGAAACAGAAAGGTATTTTATGAGTGTATGCCACTGTTTTGCAACTGCAATTTAAGCAAAACTGATATATTTCATTTGATGCTTCGAATGCAGCCAACATCAACCAACCCGGCAAGACGTCGCCGGTTATTAAAGTTGTCAAATACAAATTGTAATGCACTTGTTTCGTTTCGGGCGTAAACAGGACGTGACGTATGTTTTATAGCCAACTTTGCTGTATTACGATTTTAGACCTAAACAATTATGCTTCTTTGCGCTTACATATACCGCGACTTTAAACTGTAATTTCTAAAAAGTTGATTTCTGAGCTATATGATGTTTAAGTTTCAAAAATATTCAAAAATATTCTAAGTGTAAGAAAACATTTTAGATAAAAACGTGGATTTAGCTCTTTCATGATGATCACTTTCTTACCTGCGTGGTCAACCGATTCCTCTGATTGATCTCGTTACTATAATTACTCAAGCTCCTTAATTGGAGACCTCGACATGCATATCCTTTAGCCCAATCGTTTATTATATGTTGGCCACATGTTTCAAACCCTCTATCCGACCGTTTTGCGATCCATAACTGAGTAATGTTTTTTTCCGCAAGTTTGTCAACTATAGACTTATAGCTAACTGCGATTTCTGTGAGGCTATTTGTCTATGCGCATCGTTCTTTCGTTAAAAGATAGGTAGTTTGTGTCCATAAACATAAAATCAAAATATAGATATGTTCTCTTCGAAAGAGATTAAGGCGCCTTTTGTATCGAATTGTATTTTACAGACATCCAAGAATTAGGTCCTACATGTAAATGTCATAATATGTCATAATATGTTTCTCTAGTTATATTTATAATAGAATTACTACAAATTAAATGCATTCTACCCGTTCTCTCTACGATGAGACTACTCCATGTTTACCCATTTTCCCATATACGACCAACAAAAGACACAAAACACATTGTCTTGCTGTGTCCCTGTGCCATAAATATAGCTCATTAATATCATGAAAGGTGTACATTGCACCTGTGTATTTCACCTTTGTGCGTGACATAGCCTCGTGCAAGGGAGGGGGGGGGCGTTGGGTAGACGTTACTCATTGGTTTCTTTGATGGACGGGGGGGGGGGGG